>SJYQ01000065.1:476244-505541 GCA_006410935.1 Redunca redunca
AAAAAAAGAATGACATTTAAAAAATCAAACGAGCCAAAAAAAAAAAAACAAAAAAACAAGCAGAAAGGATAGACTAAAACATAGTGTCATGGGTTAAAATGGGTCCCTCAAAAAGATAAGTTGAAGTCCTAACCCCAGGAAGCTGTGAATGTGTGACCTTCTTTGGGAACAGGGTCTTTGCAGATGTCATCAAGTCAAAATAAGGTTAAACCGGAGCAGTTGTTGTTTAGTCACTAAGTCATGTCTGACCCTTTTGCAACCCCATGGACTGTAGCCCACCAGGCTCCTCTGTCAGTGGGATTTCCCAGGCAAGAATACTGAAGTGGGCTGCTATTTCCTTCTCCAGGGAATCTTCCCGACTCAGGGATGGAACGCACATCTACTGCATGGCAGGTGGATTCTTTACCGCTGATCCATTGGGTCCTAAACCCAATGACTAGTATCCTTAGAGGAACAGAAAGATTTGGACACTGAGAAGCACAGAAGATGGCTGCGGGGTACGGGGACAGAAGCTGGAGTGATGGAGCTACAAGCCAAGGGACATCAAGAGTTGATAGCAGCCACGAGAGGCTAAGAAGAGGCAAGGAAGACTCTTCCCCAGAGTCTACAGAGGGAGCATGGCCTGGCCACCACCTTGATGTTGATCTTCTAGCCTCAAGAACTATGAGAGAATAAACTCCTCGGATGCCACCCAGTCTGTGGTACTTTGTTAGAGCAGTCCAAGGAAACTAGTCCATAAAAGGAAGGCTCATCACCTTTCAAACTCACTGCATTACTGGGAGGGTCCGCATTCTCCCACCACCCACAGAAAACTCTGTCTCCCCAGATTTGCCTTTGACAACCACCAAGAAGCTTAAGGGGCTTCATCAGCTAGAGTCCAAGGGGCCCTATGGCTCTGCCACCGCCAGTCAGGGCTCTGGGAGGGGGTAGGTGGGAAAGGGGCAGAGCTGATAGCAGAGCTGCCACTGGTTCTGTAAACCTTGCTGAGCTGGGCCTCAGTGTGTACATCTGTGAAACGGGAACAACTCAACTACCTGGCACAGGACCCCAGGAGGTCCCAATGAGACCATGTACGTGAAAAACACAAAGACACACTGTTATTAGCTCCAAGCAGTCATCTCACACCTGGACCAAAAGAAAGACAATTAGCCCCAGAAAAGACAATTAGCTTGATACCTGTAGGAGAAAAAAAAAATGTCTTTGACTATAATTACTTTTGTACCTGCTTGGGAAATCACTATCTGATCTCAAGAGGGTTAAAGATGAGGAAGGGAAACAGATAGATGCTGAAAACAGTATCAGAAATAAAACCAATTAAAAAATTTTCCTGCCTGCTCCCTAAAAGTTTTTAATCATCCTTGCTCCTCTATCTCCTCTTTCATGGGTCATCTTGGGAGAAATTCCCCCACATTATTCTTAAACCCAGAGTGGTTATTGGTCACCATGCTGAGCTTTTATTATCTGGAGTAACTGCTAACACCAGCACCAATTCTTGGAAGTTTATACCCGAGGAGGAGCAAGTGGTAAACAGAGAGGAAGAGCCACAAGTTCACAAGTCAGAACAGTGGTGGGAGGCCCCAAAGAGTTTTCACCAGGTGCATAAACCCTGGAGCACAGGTGCAGCAGCAGCAAACAGGTGTGCACAACGGGAAAGAGTGTGCAAGGGGCATCTCAGCCCTGAAACTTCACAGCATCTCACGAAGTGCCAGTGATCTGCAGGGTAGGTATCACTCAATGCTTCCCAGTCCGCTTCCCCAGTTTCAACAGGACTATAATGGGGTCTTTCTTTCCTTTGCAAAAGTGAAGTGAAGTGAAATTCGCTGTCATGTCTGACTTTTTACGACCCCATGGACTATACAGTCCATGGAATTATCCAGGCCAAAATACTGGAGTGGGTAGCCTTTCCCTTCTCCAGGGGATCTTCCCAACCCAGGGATCAAACCCAGGTCTCCTGCATAGCAGGCAGATTCTTTACCAGCTGAGCCACAGGGAAAAGCCCTTTCTTTGCAAAGACCTCCAGAAAGCAATTCCCGCACACCTGTTTGCCTTCTCCATTTCCTGCATTTAACTAACCCCAGTGCCAGAAAGTTTTTTCTGGGATTTAACAACTCTCTCAAGCCATTCCAATCCACTCTTGCTCTGTGCCCTGTGTTTGGGTGTCCAGTAAAAGCCTCCTGCTTCCTGACTTGAGCCCTTGCCCTGCATGAGGGTCTATGGGACTCCCTATTGAAAGGAGCCTTCAGACATCAGTTACCAGAGTCCCTCCTGTCACTGCTGAAGGGACCCAGGCAACTGGTCTGGATCATCCCTCAGACTTACTCTTCTCTTCATAGAGATAATCGTCCAAAATTTTAACTTGTTCAGCTCCTTTGAAGGAAGACATAAAATTACCCTATCCATGGAAGAAGGGGCCAGAGTGGGATCAGGAACATGAGCAGTGATTGGGCCTGGGTGGTCTGCCCACCCTCCCGCATCACTGCTGACTTCAGGTTCCTTTTATCAAACAGAAATAAAACATGATATAGGAATTGAATCTATAAAACATTTTAGAGTTTTTAAAAAAGCACTCTTTCCCATATTATCTCATTTAATCTTCAAAATTTTCCATTTAAAAAACACATTATCAAGTCCAGTTCAAGATGGCAGAGCAGAAGGGTGTGTGCACATTTTCTCCTGCAGAAGCACCAAAATTGCAATTAACTGTTGAACAACCATCAACAGGTGGATGCTGGAACCACCAAAATAAGATACTCCATGTCCAAAGACAAAGAAGAAACCACAGTGAGATGGTAGGAGGGTTGCATTCACAGCAAAATCAAATCCCACACCCCCCAGGCAGGTGAACCCACAGACTGGAGAATAATGATACCAAAGAAGTTCTCGCACTATTGTGAAGGTTCTGAACCCCACGTCAGGCTTCCCAGCCTGGAAATCTGACAAAGGGACTGGGAATCCCCAGGGAATCTGAACTTGCGGGCCAGTGGGATTTGATTATAGGCTTTCCAGAGGACTGGGGGCGACAGAGACTCCAGTCTTAGAAGGCACAAACAAACTTTTGCTTGCATCAAGACCCAGAGAAGAGCAGTGACCCCAAGGAGACGGAACCAAAACTACCTGGGCCACAGGTTGGAGGGCCACCTGTGGAGGTGTGGGTCAGCAGAGGCTAACCACGGGGACAGGGGCACTGGAAGGTCCCCTTTGGTGTAAACTCTCTTGGGGTTTGCCATTAATCCTACCATAGCATCTGCAGACCCCAGGGCTGGGTCTCCTCAGGCCAAACAACTACCAGAGAGGGAGTGCAACCCCACCCATCAGCAGATAATTGGATTAAAGCTTTACTGAACAAGGGCCTGCCCACCAGAGCAAGACCCAGTGTTTCACATGGCCAGTCCCTCCCATCAAGAAGCTTATACAAGCCTGTTAGCCTCATCCATCAGAGGGCAGACAGAAGAACCTAGAAGCACAGGTTCACAGCGGCTAAAACAATGACCATATTACAGAAAGTTAATCATGGTGAAAAAGCAGAAAGTTATGTCCCAGATGAAGGAACAAGATAAAATGCCAGAAAAATAACTAATAAAGTAGAGATAGGCAAAGAATTCAGAATAATGATAGTGAATATGATCCAGGATCTTGGGAAAAGAATGGAGGCAAAGATTGAGAAGATGCAAGAAATGTTTACCAAAGACCTAGAAGAACTAAAGAACAAACGAACAGAGATGAATAATACACTAGGAGGAATCAACAGCAGAATAACTGAGGCAGAAGAACAGATAAATGACCTGGAAGACAGAATGGCAGTAATCACTGCCGCCGAACAGAATATAAAAAAAAAGAACGAAAAGAAATGAAGACAGCCTGAGAGACCTCTGGGGCAGCATTAAACACCCCAACATTTGCATTACAGGGGTCCCAGAAGGACGAGAAAGAGAGAGAAAGGACCTGAGAAAATATTTGAAGAGATAAAAGCTCAAAACTTCCTGAACATGGGAAAGGAAATAGTCAAGCAAGTCCAGGAAGCACAGAAAGTTCCAAGCAGGACAAGCCCAAGGAGGAACACACCAAGACACACAGTAATCAAATTGACAAAAAATTAAAGACAGAGATAAAATATTAAAAGCAACAGAGGAAAAATGACAAATAACATACAAAGGAATTCCCATCAGGCTATCAGCTGATTTCTCAGTAGAACCTCTACATGCCAGAAGGGAATGGCATGATATATTTAAAGTGATGAAAGGGAAGAAATTACAACCAAGAATACTCTACCCAGCAAGACTCTCCCTTCAGATCTGATGGAGAAATCAAAAGTTTCCCAGACAAGCAAAAGTTAAGAGAATTCAAGCACCACCAAACCAGCTGCACAACAAATGCAAAAGGAACTTCTCTAGGCAGGAAACAAAAGAGAAGGAAAAGACCTACAGAAGGTAAGTGAAGTCGATCAGTTGTGTCTAACTCTTTGCGACCCCATGGACACCAGGCTCCTCCGCCCATGGGATTTTCTAGGCAAGAGTACTGGAGTGGATTGCCATTTCCTTCTCCAGGGAATCTTCCCAACCCAGGGATCTAACCCCAAAACAATTAAGAAAATGGTAATAGGATCATATATATCGATAATTACCTTAAGTGTGAGTGGATTAAATGCACCAAGCAAAAGATGTAGACTGGCTGGTGGATGGAAGCAGGTATGCACTTCCACTTGCCACCCTGCTCATGCTGGGCTTCGTTGCTCAGTACTGTCAGACTCTTTGCAACCCCATGGACTACAGCCTGCAAGGCTCCTCTGTCCATGGGGATACTTCTGGCAAGAATAGTGGAGTGAGTTGCCATGCCCTCCTCCAGGGGATCATCCCAACCCAGGGATCTAACCCAGCTCTCCTGCATTGCAGGAGGATTCTTTAACACCAGGGAAGCCCCCTGCTTGACACCCACCCCTCCAACTGAACGTAATTATTTTATATTGTTAAGTTAATCATGTTTCCATTATGGCTTACAATTGTAATTATCTTTTATTTTTTGTCTGGTTATTGATTGTGAAAACTGATTAACATCTTTTACTATTGTGATTATGTAACTCTTACTCGCTTAATACCATTGTATGATTAGTCAACAGAAAAATAATAGAACTCTATATCACCAAAACTAGGATCTAATAGAAAAACCTGTAATCACTTTTTAAAATCCAGATGTATATCATAATTATCTTGAAATTTTTTGAAAAATATACAAATGCTCAAGTATTGCTTCTTTTCTCCAGAGCTCCAGATGTGTTTCTAATGAGCAGTCATGTTTAAAAACACCTGGACTACATGATGACCTTTTACTTTTAACTAGTTTGTTTCACTTTTTCTATTTCATTTTCAGTACTCCCATTTCATTTAGTTTATGGTCTCCAATTTCTCTATCACTTCTCTTTTTTTTATGTTCTTTCTCAAGCTTTGATCAAGTGTAGTAGAAAAGCTTTTGTATACATAAATATAAGTATGTATTATATGTATATTTTAGAAAACTTATGAATTTTTGCCTAACTAAAAAATTATAACATTTTGATTCCACTTGTTTGACTTACTGTGAATAGAATGCTAAATTTCTAATTTTTTAATTAATTTATTTATTTTAATTGGAAGCTAATTACTTTTACAATATTGCAGTGGTTTTTGCCATACATCGACATGGAACAGCCATGGGTGTACATGTGTCCCCAAATAGATATACAACAAGCAACAAAGGCTTACTGTTTAGCACAGGGGACTATAGTCAATATCTTATAATAATCTATGATGGAAAATAAATTTTAAAATAATATATATCTATTTGTATAACTGAATCACCATGCTGTGTACCTGAAATATGGTAAGTCAACTATACTTCAAAAAAATATATTTATTTAAAAATAAATAAATTAAATAAAATACCCATTATCATCCCCACTTTTACAGATGAGGAAACAGAGCCAAACAGTTTAATGATGAAGAGGAGCCATCAAGTTCAGATCAAAGGTGAGAGTGGCTTGAGACTGTCTATATGGAAGCCAGATATCCCTCTTCAAATCATGTGCCAAGTGATCACATGCAGCCTCCCTTAGCAAAGGGAGCAGGGGACTCAGACTTGAAAGACTAAGGTATAAGCCCCAGCCCTTAGACCCACTAGCCTTGTGAACTGTCCCACTGCCTAGGCTTGGTCTATTCCAACGTGAGACAAGGAGGGTGAGCAAACAATGACCTCGAGAGTCACTCCAAGCTCTGGAGGAATCTCTCTTGCCTGCTTTAATTTTGTTTCTGTGCATATTTTATCTCTACTTATTGGATATCCTAGTATTCTTTCCAGGCTTCCCTGGTGGCTCAAACAGTAAAGAATCCACCTGCAATCTGGGAGACCTGGGTTCAATCCCTGGGTTGGGAAGATCCCCTGGAGGAGGGCATGGCAACCCACTCCAGTAATCTTGCCTAGAGAATCACCATGGACAGAGGAGCGTAGCGGGCTGCAGTTCATGGGATGGCAAAGAATCAAACACAACTGAGCGACTAAGAACAGCACAATTGCCAGATATTCATCAAGGTCTGATGCCGCATTTCCTTTATCCTTCACAAGCATTTCCCACAATAAAATTCTTGCATATCTAATCCTCTCTTGATGTCCGCCTCTGGGAGGACCCAAACTGACACACCCACCATCTTCACCGTATTTCTGTTCTCCTCCCCCCGCTTCAGACGAGTGATCCTAAGAGAACCAAAAAGATCCTCACTATCCTGGTCTTGCTTTCACAAGGGTTTTCTGGAACTCAGATAGCATACCCCATCATTTCTCACAGCATCTTGGCCAATATCTAAGCACCCGTGCTGTGCTGTACTCAGTCACTCAGTTGTGTCTGACTCTTTGTGACCCTATAGGCTGTAGCCCACCATGTTCATGCGATTCTCCAGGCAAGAATACTGGAGTGGGTTGCCATGCCCTCCTCCAGGGGATCTTGCCAACCCAGGGATCAACCCAGGTCTCCCACACCGCAGGCAGATTGTTTACCATCTGAGCCACCTAGCCACTCTAAAATGTCAATAAGCATTTTGCAAAAGCATTAGATGCGCTTTGCCAAAGCTATGGTTTTTCAAAGTCAGTCAAACCAAGGGGTTCCTTACAGAAGAACTTTTCAAATGATACCCCTGATACCCAGGTATTGCAGATACTCTATTGTGAGAGTACATATGACAGGAGAAGCATAGGAGAGGCCAGACTGGCAGGCCTTGGCAACCTCTAGTCCCACTTTAACCAGAACGGCTACACTTTTATCATTTTGTTATTGTTGTTTAGCTTTGATTTTGATATTGAGATTTAATTTATGATTTCATACGCGGATAAAAAGTTTCTGCTGCCCTAAGTAAAAATATGTAATTTATAAACCGCTATCAGGCACTTTGTGGTAACTGCACGCCATTACCACTGAAAACAACTAAAAATCTGGATAAAATATGCAATATATCTTTTTAAAGTCATCAGAATCCTGGTTACATAGTGAGGAAATACTAGTTTAACACTGAAGGGAATCAGGAACACAGAGAAATACGGACATCACTTTTGCCCTGAAAGTATTTTCTGAGTCTAGCAAATATGAACTTTGTTTTGAAAGCCTGGGCTTCCCTGATAGCTCAGTTGGTAAGGAATCCACTTGCAATGCAGGAGATCCTGGTTCCATTCCTGGGTCGGGAAAATTCACAGGAGAATCTTCCCACTCCAGTATTCCTGGGCTTTCCTAACCAGCTCAGTTGGTAAAGAATCTGCCTGCAATGTGGGAGACCTGGGTTCGATCCCTGGGTTGGGAAGATCCCCTGGAGAAAGGAAAGGCTACCCACTCCAATATTCTGGCCTGGAGAATTCCATGGACTATATAGTCCATAGGGTCACAAAGAGTCAGACACGACTGAGCAACTTTCACTTTCACTTCTTTGAAAGCCTGGCTGGGTTAGAGAGATAGAAATCAGTGCCCAGAACCTGTATAAGATGAGGTGACCAGAAGCTGACCTTTTCCACAGTAAGCTGAGACCCTCAGGGTGAGAATGAACCAGAAATTGACTAGCCCTGAAAACAATCTGTAGAATAGGTTTGAATTTGCCTGTTGATGAGGGCATCTTAAGTTTTAATTTCATTCGAGAGGTGGGGGAGTGCTCCAGATTTAGAATACCTTCAAATTTCTGCCAGGAGAAATAGTAAAATTTCTCTCTAGAGGAATCTTTTTCATCTCAGTTCTTTATAGTTATAAATGGTTTTCATGTACAATGACCAACACACAATCAAAGATAACCATGCAGACTTTATAGCCACGACTAAAAACCCAAAGCAATAGATATAAGAATGAACTTCTCTGTTCCTCAGCTCTGAGACCCTGTTGGGACTAGAAGTACCTCCACTGGGTCATAGTGACCACCACCTGGGATCTGACTGGCCGAATCTGTAATCTCCCTTCTAACAAGGTAGGAGCCTCCATTCTCTAACCAAGGAGCTCAGCTCCCATACCCGCTAAAGGACGCCCTCCATACCTGAGCATATGACCCCAGAGTCAGCTTTATGCTTTCACCATTGGGAGAGAGCTTCACAGGTCCATCGTGTGGGAAGCTGGAATCACTCGCACCATAAAGACAAAGATGCCTCCCCTTCAGCCCATGACCACTACATGACAGCCCCCCTTCTCCACTTTCTTCCTCCCCTCCAATAGCCAGCCCTCCCTCTTGATCAAGATTGCTCTCCTAATTAAAATAAACAAATGTCAGGAAGCAATTACTGCAGAGAGGGAGGCAGATGGTAGAATAGTGGCACTCTGGTATTGCATTAAGCAGTAACTTGCTCTCTCTTCAAAGTTTCTGCACTTTAATTAAGCATCGTTATAGACAGGTTCAGTGAGCTCTGGAGTGGGGATTATCAAATTAGCTTTTTGCAGGGCTGATGCTGCATGATTGTAAGAAGTGTTCCTGATGCACATTTCAAGCTTCCTGAGAGGGCCCAAGAGAGGAGCAAAGGGCAAGGAGGCCCAACCCCACCTCCTTTGCAGGCCAAAGGAGGGAGTGAAACTCTACTCACAGGGGTGGAGATGGTGACATAGATGGGGATAGCCTAAGTGAACCCTGAGACAAGGGAGCCAGATGTCCCAGAGCTGAGTGCTAACTCTTCTCCTTCTGTGTACACCATACACAGGATTCTGGCCTGAAGGGAAGGACCAGAATTGGAGAAGGGGTAGGACACAGAGGTTAAATCAGACAGACTTGGGTTCCTTCCTGCATTGCAGATAACACTGGTCAAACTACGTTTCTGTGCCTCGGGGCTTTTTCCTTCATTTGCAAAATGGAAGTAATAACAGGTAACAATTATTGAATATGCACTTCTGCCAGGCCCCATTCTAACCACTTTGTGTGTTTACTTTAACTCATTTAATGCTTCTCCCAACTATCCTTTGAGGTAGGTACCATTATGACCCCATGTAACAGATGAGAGGCCTGAAGCACAGTGAAAATAATCTTGCCCAAAGCCACACAGCTGGTAAGTGGAAGAACCAGAAATCCAAAAAGTCAGCCTGGATCCAGAGTCCACCCTCCCTCATGGCCACAAAAACCACAAAGCAAAATAAGAAACTATTTTCTACCAATCAGCAAAGAAATCAAATGAACCACTGCTACATTCAACACAGATAAATCTTAAAAACTTTATTCTGAGCAAAACAAGACATGAGTATGAGTCCATTTATATGAAATTTTAGAAAAAGCAAAGCCGATAAATAATGACAAAAACTACATCAGTTGTTACCTGGGGCCAGGGATTGACCACAAAGAGGTACAAGAAAACTTCCAGGGGTGCTGGGAATTTTCTACATCCTGATTGCAGTATTGGTTACACAGGTGAATATATATCTGCCAAGACTCATTGAACTGTACACTTCAAATGGATAGTTTATTGTACGTAACATAAACCTCTAACAAAAAATTTACCTTATATACTGAGTGACTAAATGCAAAAATATGAAGGGCAGTTATCCTTGTGTGATGAGATTCATTCATTCAACAAATACGAAGCACTGATTAGATCTCCATTCTGAAGGAGATCAGCCCTGGGATTTCTTTGGAAGGAACGATGCTGAAGCTGAAACTCCAGTACTTTGGCCACCTCATGCGAAGAGTTGACTCATTGGAAAAGACTCTGATGCTGGGAGGGATTGGGGGCAGGAGGAGAAGGGGACGACAGAGGATGAGATGGCTGGATGGCATCACTGACTCGATGGACCTGAGTCTGAGTGAACTCCAGGAGATGGTGATGGACAGGGAGGCCTGGCGTGCTGTGATTCATGGGGTCGCAAAGAGTCGGACACGACTGAGCGACTGAACTGAACTGAACTGATTAGATCTCAGGAAATGTTCCAGGTGCTGGTGACCTATCAGAGTGAACCGATTAAGAAACTTGCCTTGGTGGAACTTAAATTCTATTGAAGGAAGAAATAGAACAGGCTCTATCTTGAAAGCAGGACTCCATCTTGGGCCAGACTGTGGACTTTGAGCTCTGTGCCCAGTATCTATGGAAACGACATACCAACTGGAAAACCAGGCCCCCGGAAGGAAGAGCCCCAGGGCTCTCCATTGCCTAAAAGAATACCCTAATTATCTGTGTAACCGAATAGAATACATTCTATTATGCTTATCGGGGTATGACCACAGGCCTATTGATAATTGTCCACTGTTAACTACCTAGGCTTAAGGCATTCGAATCAGAATCTTGGGTTTAAGGCATACGAGTCATGGTTAACTTTGACTGTATCTTTCTTTTCCTTTGTTCATACTAGTTTCAGAGAACTTGGGGAGGTGAGTTCGAGCACATACACTTAGGGTTTATAAGGTTTTCACAAAAACTGGTCGGGGTCCTTGGCTAAGAAGAGACTCTGCCTTGGGCCCACCGGTGTAATAAGCTGCACTCCACTGTCTGCATTGTCCTTCTGGGTGAGTTTGTTTCCCAGAACACATGGCTACAACACTATTAGAGATAGACAGATAATAAAGCAAATACATAAATCTAAGAAATAGTGTGCCCTATGGTGATGAGTACTCTGGAAGGAAATGAAGCAGAGAAAGAGGAGATGGAAGTTTGGGAGGGAGAGGTTGCCATTTAAGACAAGGGGCTCAGGCAAGGGCCCCTTCTCAGCAAGGTATGTGAGCAGAGAGAGTAAAGTAGGTAAGATAATCATAGCCACCATGACAGCCGGCCCATCTGGCCTCTGGATTCTCCTTCAGCAGTTCTCCAGTCTTCCACCCCAAAGCTACCTCCCAAGAATCTATGCATCCTGACTGCTGGCTCATTCACCCAAGTTCTCCAGATTCTCCATGCCTGGTCTGCTGCTGCTGCTTCTTCCCACAGCTGGCATAGTTCTACCCGCCAAGGTCTCCAGGTTCCCCTCTCCCTCCCTCTGCTTATGCGCCCCCACACACACCTAGGCAAGCCTTCACAGCTTGCTTCACACCACCTGCTCAATTTAGAACATCTTGCCACCTTTCAGGTGCAGACTCATCTCCTTCAGATGGACCATCAAGAAAACAAAACCAAGTGTATGGTGGCCAGGACACCAACTTCATCCCAAGTGGGGTTCAGAAAGCCATAATTATTAGTACTATTTAGAATCATCTACTAAAGAAGATGCTGGAATTATAAAGCTGAGTATATAGGGTCCCACCCTTCACAGAGACACATATGTAAGCTATAAATTAGTTTATAGTATGTGATGCCTGTATTGATGGAAATATATCATCATAATGCTGTCAGCTAACCAGGTGCTGAGAGCTGGACCCAGCCCTTAGTATGCATGTTGCTGCTGCTTAGTCACTAAGTCATGTCTGACTCTTTGTGACCCCATGGACTATAAGCCCACCAGGGTCCTCTGCCCATGGGATTTCCCGGGCAAGAATAACGGAGAGGTTTGCCATTTCCTTCTCCAGGGATCTTCCCAATCCAGAGATAGAACCTGTGTCTCCTGTACTGCAGGTGGATTCTTAACCACCGAGTCACCTGGGAAGCCCTTAGAATGCATGATACCATGTAATTCTTACAATAACCCTATGAAACAGGTGGCTCTGTGGTAAAGAATCCGCCTGCCAAGCAGGAGATATGAGTTTGATCCCTGGGTTGGGAAGATGCCTTGGAGAAGGAAATGGCAATCCTCTCCAGTATTCTTGCCTGGAAACTCCAGGGACAGAGGAGCCTGATGAGCTACAGTTCTTGACTTGGCAACTAAACAAGAGCCACAAACATAAAGTAGGTACCTTATTACTCCAATATTACAGATGAGGCTCCCAGAGGTTAAGTAGCTTGCCCAAGATCAGACAGTTGATAAGTGGCTAAATCAGAAGTCAGAATGGGAACAATTTCTGTCCTGCTCCAGAGCCTCCAGACTAACCACTAAATGAAATATGCCCACCCGTGAAAATAGCTCAGGGGAAGGTAGGTTACCTCTGTCCAGATTATGGGGATGCTTCAGAGAGGAAGCATCCATTCTAACTTTTAAAAGATGAGTAATTTATTTAAAGGTTTATAATGTGGAGGAGACATTGGAAAGAAGAAAGGAGAAGAATTCAGGGATAACAGGAAACACGAGGAAAAAGCATAATGGTACGAAAAGTAGCAAATTGTTGAACACTGCTGGAGGTGCAATGCCAGGAACTAAAGGATTGAGAACCTGAGCTTGGAGAGGTCAACAGGAGCCAGGTTTTGAAAGGCCCCCATGACAAGCTAAGCAATTATATGTTTATTTTATTTAACAAACTCTTACTTACCATGTGCTAAGCACTTTTTAAGCACTTCAAAAATATTAACTCACTTAATTCTTATAACAACACTATGAAGTAGGTATATTATTACACCTACCTATTTTGACCCATGTCTCTTAAGTTCTTTACCACAGGTGCTACCCAGGAAGCCCCAATATTATTCTCTGATTTTACAGGTGAGGGAATTGAGAAACAGAAAGTTTACATAATCTGCCCAAGAAAACTCAGCTAGTCAATGGGATTCAAACCCAGGCAGTTTGATTCACAGAGTCCAGAATCTTAGCCACTATCTTTGGTATACTAAAGAGGTTTTACGGAGGAGAGAATGTTTTATGCAAGGAGTGGATTTGATCAGGTTTGTATTTCCCTTAGATCCTTCCTACAGTGTGTAGGAGAGGAAGAGAAGATGGAGGAAGAAAAGAAGGGACAGTATGGGGACCACCTGAGAATGAACCAGTGTGTTCCACTTGGAGGCTGATGGCTGTCCGCTGGCAAGAAAGACACAGAGGAGCAGATGGAGTCCTCGAGCACTGAGAAGACAGAACCAAGGGGTTGAAATGACTAATGAAGTGGGGGAAAAGGGATATTGTCGCTGGCTCCCAGTTCTCCAGCTCCATACCTGGGCAGACATGGATGCTGCCCACTCACACATGCAGGAAAAGATGAAACGCAGACTTGGATGTGTACAGTGATGTATCAACTTACTTTTGAGTCTCAACTGCAAGGACCAGTAGTCAGTCACCTATGTAGGACTGAAGCCAACAGCCTTTGTTTTTAAGCTGCCAGTTTTGATGTGCTCACGAGAGAAGAGGACCAGGCCTGGTGACCTAAGGTGTAGGAGGGGGTTCAAGGCTGCAAGTACCAACCGAGGAGTCATCCACCCTTGGGTAGCAGTGAAAATCATAGGAGTAGGAAGGCCCACACAGAAAGAGGATGAGGTATGAGAAAAGGGTAAATGGTATGGCTCTAGAGAATCCAGACATTGAAAGGCCACATAGAAAACATGAATCAAAAAGGGGTGTTTATAGTTCAGTCCAGTCAGTTCAATTCAGTCGCTCAGTCGTGTCTGACTCTTTGTGAGCCCATGCACTGCAGCGCCAGGCTTCCCTGTCCATCACCGACTCCCGCAGCCTACTTAAACTCATGTCCATCACACTGATGATGCCATCCAACCATCTCCTCCTCTGTCATCCCCTTCTTCTCATGCCCTCATTATTTCCTAGCATCAGCGTCTTTTCAGATGAGTTGGTTCTTCGCATCAGGTGGCCAAAGTATTGGAGTTTCAGCTTCAGCATCAGTCCTTCCAATGATCACTCAGGACTGATCTCCTTTAGGATGGACTGGTTGGATCTCCTTGCTGTCCAAGGGACTCTCAAAAGTCTTCTCCAACACCACAGCTCAAAAGCATCAATTCTTCCGCACTCAGGTTTCTTTACAGTCCAAATCTCACATCCATATGTGACTACTGGAAAAACCATAACTTTGACTAGATGGACCTTTGTTGGTAAAGTAATGCCTGCACTTTTTAATATGCTGTCTAGGTTGGTCATAGTTTTTCTTCCTAGGAGAAAGCGTCTTTTAACTTCATGGATGCAGTCACCATCTGCAGTGATTTTGGAGCCCCTCAAAAATAAAGTCTCTCACTGTTTCCACTGTTTCCCCATCTATTTGCCATGAAGTTATTGGACCGGATGCCATGATCTTAGTTTTCTGAATGTTGAGCTTTAAGCCAACTTTTTCACTCTCCTCTTTCACTTTCATCAAGAGGCTTTTTAGTCCCTCTTCACTTTCTGCCATAAGGATGGTGTCATGTGTGTATCTGAGGTTATAGATATTTCTCCTGGCAATCTTGATTCCAGACTTCATCCAGCCCAGCGTTTCTCATGATGTACTCTGCATATAAGTTAAATAAGCAGGGTGACAATATACAGCCTTGACGCACTCCTTTCCCTATTTGGAACCAGTCTGCTGTTCCATGTCCAGTTCTAATTGTTGCTTCTTGACCTGCATACAGATTTCTCAGGAGGCAGGTCAGGTGGTCTGGTATTCCCATCTCTTGCAGAATTTTCCACGGTTTGTTGTGATCCACACAGTCAAAGGCTTTGGTGTGGACTCTTATTGAGCTATAACTTTTAAAGTTATAGCTCAATAAGAGTCCTTAAAAGTCCAATGTGGTGAAGTGGGGAAAAGAAGCTGGGAGACCAACACACTGACCTTGGAGAAGTCTCTTCATGTCCCTTGAGCCGCAGTTTGGACTTAATGGTCTTCAGTGTCTCTGCCAGTTATGAATCTGTGGAATGGGTCAGTAGCTGACCCATAGATGACTCCTGAATGGGGTCTATACAACAGTCTGGGAACATTCAGGAAGGTGAGTCCATGGAGGGAGTACAGGCCAGTCAAGTAGAGAGGCCACCATCCAGGAATGGAAGCAACCTCACCTGGCTTCCTTTCTAAGCCTCTCCGGGTCTTTTCTCTCTGCCTCTGGAACAACACTGGGCTCCTTCACACCTGGTCACTCTCCTCTGGGAATACTAGAGAAGAGATGTGAGGGACCCAACCAGAGAGCAAAAACCAGCTAAGTAACTCTATACTAAGACCACACAGACATCATTTCATGGGACAAGAATGGTGGGAGGATCTGCGAGAAGTCATCACAAAAGTGTTTTGGAAGAAAAGTACCATTGTATGTAAAGAAACCCCTCCATGGTATCAGGAGACAGACATGAATCTCTTTGGGGTAGCTTACAATTTGGAAAGAAATGGTGTCTCTACTTTTGTGTTCTGTAAGCCCTTTAAACACAACATGTCCCAAACTGGACTCATCAGCATCCCACCAGCCCCGCAATCTGCTGTCTCTCCCATTCCTCTGGCTTAGTGAATGTGCCCCCAACCTCCCAGCTCCTCCATACGTTACTTCCCTCCCAGCTGCCCAGCGCTCTCTAGTCTCAAAGCTACTACAGTGGATTAATTTCACTGTCATCTCTCACCAGAGTTACTGAAATAGACTCTGGTCTCCCGACAGCCAGTCCTGGTCCTCTCCAACCCACTCTATCCTGGAAGCAAAGCGGTCTTTCCAAAAGTTGAGGCAGATCACACAACTCCTTTCCTTACAGCTCTTCAATGATTCCCTGTTACTGTCAATCTGAAATCCAAGCTCTGAGCTGCAGGAAAGGGCCTTCATCATCCGTCTGCCTAGTTATCATCACCCCCTTCACCACTTGCCTCCACGCCAGCAACTGGTGTCTGTAACGCACTGTCTTGTCCCTCCACCTTTGTGCAAGCTGTTCCCTCTCCCTGGAATACTCTTCTTTACCCTCTGGCCTCATCACAGTCATTTTCTAGATCTTCCAACTCATTGTTTCCAGGCAGACTCCATGGTTCACTCCAAGCTAAGCTGGGTGCACTTCCTGTGTGAGATCACAGCACCGTGTACTTGACTAGACTGGTCACATATTTGCAATAATCGATTTACCATTTACTCCTTTAATTGACTATAAGTTCAAGGATCTTATACTTTGTTCACTATTATATCTCCAACACCTAGCAGAACACATGAGAAACAAAATAAATGCTTAACAAACAGTGAATGATGAATAGATTGTATAGCCAGTAGGTAGACACAGAAACACTGAGTTTTAGAAGAGCAGACCTGAAATAACCCTTGGTGGCCATCTAGAAACATCCTCCCACCCAGTGCAGGAATCTCCTCTGGCCAACATTTGGAGGCTCTGGCTCTCAACATTTGTTCTACTGACCACTGTCGGGAGGCTCTACTTTCTAGAAGGATCTTCCTTAAACTGAGCTGAAGTGGGTCTCCTCAGAATATCTTGGACTTCATCAGTTATAGCTCTGCTCTCTGGACTCACACAGACCAAGTTTCATTCTTTGTTCCTTATGACAGCTTCACACATATTGGAAGGCAGCTGCCACACCCTGCTCATTCCCTCAATGACCTCTTCTTCTACTATACTCTTCACTGGTTTTCAGAGCTCCACTCTGCCCAGGAATTCCACTGCTCTCCCACCATAACCACTGCCCACCCTGCACAGACTCTCAGACTTAGAGTGATGCCCAAAGTCAACTCAGTATCTTCATACTCAGGGCACTGATAGCCAAAGACGAACTCAGTAACACAGCATGGGGCTTTAAGTCATAAACTGAATGAAATCTCCAGTTCTCAGAATTCTCCTCAAACACCCAGGATGGAAGGCATCATAGGAGGAAAACCCATGCCACTGAGTGCCTGCAACTCAGAAAATAAGGGCATCTCTGCATGGAAACCTGAGTCCGGGGAAAATAAACCCTTTCGATCATTGACTCATCTCTCTGCCAGCTCTCCCAGTTCACCTCCCTTTATTACAAAGTTCAGTACTTTCTCTTCCTCTGAATGTCATTTAATAATTATCAGTTTATAAGGGGGAAAGACTGACCCTGACCTTCTCCTGTGCCCAATCCTACTAGTTAAAGAGTTAAAAGATCCTCTTTCATCCAAACTCTAACCAAGCAAGAACTTAACTCATATTGACCAGAGATATATTAATACTTTCTTTGTTACCCAAATGTTATTGACCAGAGACCTTTCAATATTCACTTACAGAACAAATTGTCAGCCACAGGCAGTTTCTGCAAAAATCCCCCAGTCGATGTGTTAAGAATCACCCAAGTATGCTGTGAATCATCTCAGCCAATTAGACACAGGCAACACAGGACATATTGCACCATCCCAGTGGAACACTGTCACGGGGATAAAGACCCTGTCGCGGGCAAGTGACTTAATCCCTCTGGCTTCTACTTCCTCATCAGTGAGTAAGGGGACCAGCATAGGACTCTGCCCCCAGTATACTTGTCATTATCAGAAACACACAAATACAACCAAATCAGTCCCTCCAGATGACACTTAGACATCAATCCTCTGGCATTCCCTGCCTTTCAGTTTCCAAACCCCAACCCCAGTGGTTCTGAGACTCACTGATGCCTTGGATGATGCGTCCTACGTACTCTGTGGTCCAGGACAGTGGACATCAAAGATAGGTTCTTTCTCTCCTCCCTCACCTTGTATCACCAAGTCCAAAAAAGCACAGAAGAACAGATGGATGCTCTTCTCCAACTCCCTACTTTGATTAGAAGCCCTGGCTATAAGCAGTCCTGCAAACTTCCAAAGAGCCCCATAACCCTCAAAGAAATGTAAAAAGACTCATTAACACACAAAGTCCTTGGGAGAATCTAAGTGACCCAGAATACAGTTACTCAGAGCTCTTTCTTTCCAGGCGTAACACTTTGGAGTTTACTTGCTAACATCTGTTTTGCATTTGATTTCAATAGTGTTACATGCACCTGTTACAAACTTTTGAAAACACGGAGAAAAATATATAGTTATATCATTCAGAGATGATTAAAATTCACCTTTATAGCCTTTCTTTTATGCACATATTATTTAATTGAGATCATAATGTACATATTATTTTATAGCCTGACTTTTCCCTATGCCATTAAATTATTTTAATGACTGCATAGTATTCCATTATCACCATGAATTTAACTAATTTCTCATTTTAAACACTCAGGCTATTTCAGCTTTTATAAATAAAACTGACAAATACCCTTTAAAAGATATTTATATATACCTCTTTCTTTAGGATCTAGTGTTTTTGTGTTACATTGGCAAAGGAAAAATCAAAGGAGGAAATATACAAAATTAAACTGAGATGGCCGACATCTTTTTTCCCTTACAGCCCCAACAAATCCATCTACATATGTACTCATTCTTGCTCAGAACAGCTTAAGGCTGAGACAATGAAATAGCTTTTTTTTTGGTCCTGTCAGGCAAAGAGCAGCAAAGATGTATCTTAAGGGTATTAGAAAATGTTTGTTCTTACATACTACAGGCAGAAATGTAATATGGCCTAAACTTTGGAGGGATAAATAATAATATTTCTAATTATAGAAAACGTAGGGCCTAAATATCTAACAACAGGGGACAAAGTAAATTGTTATGTCTATATAATAGAATATCTCGTATCCTTACAACCTTTTAATTAAAAGATTTAAGAATTTTTTGACACATTAATACACTCACATTATAAGACTAAAGGCAGGGGAAAAAAGACCATATATGTTATTTCATTCCTACAAAAAAAATAAAATAAGAAGTAAATGTATCTCACATATACACACACCTGAGAGAATCTACACGAAAAAGTAAATCATGGTATATGGTAGGAAAAGAGCGATTTTTGATTTGGCCTCCCATGCTTTTCTAAGTTTTTGAGTTTTCAGTATTAATCATGTCCTATTTACATTACATAAAATACTATGTTAAGGTGGTAATTGAAGCCATCAAATCAGTGAAGAAAATAAAACAAAACTAACTCAGCTTTTCAGGCCCTGAGGCGGTCAGCTCAACTCACCGTGTCTCCTTTCTCAAACCTCTCCACCGTTGGCCTACCCAAGAGGAAAAAGAAGAAACGCAACAACTAGAAAGTGAGGCAGGGACATTTCCCACCCAGTTGTGAATCTGAGCCAAGTCACGGAGAAAAACTGGGATCAAAGAAACGATCCGACTTGCGAGCCGGAGCCAAACACCAGGCTACAAGTTGCTGATGTCTAACCCTGCCACAGGAACACGAGAGAACACTTCACCCGGCTCCAAGACACCAGCAGTGAGTCATTAATACTC
The DNA here is from genome assembly GCA_006410935.1 of Redunca redunca. Lineage (NCBI taxonomy): Eukaryota > Metazoa > Chordata > Mammalia > Artiodactyla > Bovidae > Redunca > Redunca redunca. The sequence continues at coordinate 495,706 of SJYQ01000065.1, forward strand.
CCCAGGCCCCAGGAAGCCTCACTTCACTCAGGGGGAGGCTGAAACAAAGACGAGTGGCCTCCTTCACAAAGCGAGCCTCCCACAGCACACCTGGCTGGCGCCCACACCTGCCCTGAAACTCACAATCCCCAGTGCCCCCTCCCCAGGCAAGCTCCACTCCGGAAGTCAGTTCAGCACTGCTCAGAATGCCCTCTCTTTGGGGACACAGACACGGGAGGAGACATTATCCTGTGTAAAGAGAAAGGCGCAGGGACTCAGTATGAAGCTGTGCAAACTCATGCCTTCCTCATGTGAGTCTTCAAAGAGACAAGCACTCAACCCAGCCGGGCAGGTAGGGTGGGAGGGCACGGTCCAGACCAGGACTATGTCCTGGGGTCTCCACTTGCTGATTGTGCAACTATATGCAAGAGTTTTGATGTCTCTGCGGCCCCATGTCCTCTTCTGATACACGGGGTAATCCTATCTATCCAGTGGGTTACTGTGATGATTAAGTTGAATAATACACATGGCACTTGGAAACCAGCTCCATTTCCTTCACCTGCCTTTGTCCCTGGAAAAAGCCAAGATTCATATTGACTTATGGAGACATGCTTCCCACCCCCAGCACAAGACTTCTCTCTTTGGGGGTTAGTAAGGGGAACTGGGCTTGATATAAGAGATCTGTTGAACCCACTTGATCAACATATTTAGAACAAGAAGGTCCACCACTGTCATTTATTTTTTCCCAAGAATCCTAGAATTAAGAGTTGGGAGGGACTTTAAGGTTTCCTAGTTGAATCTCCCCTACCACTCTCCTTGTCCCCTACGTTCCAGTCCTGACAGGTGACCTCCCAAAGGAGCACACACACACACATCCCCAGTGAGACTTTCTGGCTATGATGAGCCCAAGCACTCAACAAATGTCACATCCTTTGACTCTTGACATCCCCAGAAACAGAAACCATAACACGGCAACATCTTTAAACAACAGGGAAGCCACGAAGTCCTCTTGCAGAGGCTGATTTCAATTTCCTGCATTTCACTTTTTGATTTAAAAATTCTGTCAAATCCTTTCTGGCTGTAGACAAGAATGGGTGTTCCCTGCATATTCAGGCAGGGAAATGGAGTCACACTCATTTTAAATCACACAGCCTTTTGTTTCCCCTCCTGCTCCACCCAGGATGGCCCTCTGCTCCCAGGTCCTGGAAGCTATGGTGAGGCTCACCCAGGGCAGCATCACACCTCCCAAGTTCACAGTGGAGAAAAAAGCCCAGGAGAGACCAAAGGGAGATGCTATGGGTGTTTCTCCCCTCCCACTGCCTCCATTCAGAGTTGTACCTGAATCAGACACCCATCCTTCCCCCTGGTGGAGGCCCCTAGCCTGAAACAGACCTTAGATGAAACAGCCTTGGTCACTATAACCCACTTCTGCCCGGGTGGCGTCGCTCAGAGAGAGGTTTCAGCGGGGTGTGTCCAAATTGCATTTTCCTCTTGCAGCCCCAGAGTCACACTTCAGATGCGCGTCCTCTGACGAAGATGAAAGGCAGCCTGTCCGCGTGTCTGAGCGTGTCACGGCCATTCTGGCTCTGCCCACCAGCCCATGAGCTCCTCTCCTGAGGCAGTGTATTTCTCCCTTCTCCTCCACCTTCTGCCTCCAGCCCAACTTGTCAGCAGCCCCTTCGGGCAGCAAACGTAAAAGACGTTTGGCTTCAAAGGTCAGCTTGGTACTCGTTCTTTGCCTCTGCCGCCAAAGTCCTACAAAAGCCGCGGGAGTGCAAGCCGTCCAGGAGGCAGGCCACCCCCGCTCCCACCCCCGTTCTCACTCCTTTACCAGCGCCCTCCTCGCCTGAACAGTGTCTTCAGCCAAGGAAGGACAGACGCTCACAGGCTGCGTTCCCACCGCCTTCCTCGCGCCGAAAAAGCTTGAGCGCCAAAGCTCAGCACACGTAGTTGTTCGAGCCATCCAGCAGAAGCCACCAAGGGGGTCAGATAGAAGGAGACCCGGGGCTCGGGGGCTGACCCTTTGGTGTCCATGGGCCTCTGTGCTCGAGAGGCTTGACAGTGCAGCGAATATAGCCTGGTTCAAAGTCAGGGAGGCTGTTTGGTTACATTCTCAGGCATTCATTTCTATTAATGAGGCACCTGTCCTAAAAACGCAGCTCTCAAATCAGGGTCCAGAGCCTTTGGCACCCTGGCAGATTCTTCCAGATGGTCAGCAGGCTGTCGCCTCCAATATTAATGCTTAAACTATGACAGCATCAACACCTCTGCTTCCAGCATGACATAACCACGTCCTTTCCTTGTGGCATCTCTAAGAACCATGGACTGTCGCCACTCGGGAACTTGGAGAGTTCCAGCCTAGCCTCACTTCACAGATGAAAAGCCTGAGACCAGGAGGCAGGAAGAGCCACGCCGTAGCCCTTGAGATTAATGCCAGGTAGGGCAAGAACCCCAGTGCGGATTTTCCTTCAGCTACACTGAACTACCTTAAGGAAATACCTACTATCAGCCATAGACTTTCTCCCACTCAGGTCCAGTGAAAGGTTTTGCCTGACGAGGGTGGGTTCAGTAGCTAGACCATGAGGAACTTTGCTTAAATTACTGGAGAACCTCTGTTGTTAATCAGATTAAATCCAAAGAGGATTTATTAAGTTTATTTTTCATTAGATGATATAAAACCAGCAAGTTCAAGGTCTTCTCAGTCTCAGAGGTCTAGGCTGTGTCCGGAACACTACAGTTTACTCACCCTAGTTTACGGCTATGATTCTTAACTGTTACTATGCATCAGAATCACCTGAAAGGTGTTCTAAAATGCAGTTTGCTGGGCCCTAGAGTTTCAGACTCAGGAATTCTAGGGCAAGACCCAAGAACGTGTATTTCATATAAATTCCCAGGTTACACCGCAACCCACTTTGAGAACCATGTACTCGAGTGTCACCAAGATGGACATTTCCATTTGCACAGCCCCCACTCCATCCCCCAAGCTACACATTCACAGCTAATCCGCACTTGCGCAGTCGCCTCCCCTGGCTGCAACCTTATCTGATGGTTCTGCCCAATTATGGTGACTCGCTTGTGCTACAACATAATATATTGCCCCATTAACAGATGGCTGAAGATTCAGGCTGGCCTCCTTCCCAAGATCTCCTGCACTGTGCTGTACAAGTTGCCCCAGTCCAGACAGAGCAGATGAACCAATGAGGGGGTTTTTAGACACCATCTTGACAGCAAGTCATTCCTGAAACGCTCCCATCACACCAGCTTTGCCAGGAATCATAGAAACCCAGGAGTTATCACAGTCCAGAGACGGAGACCTTCAAGTCAGTGTCCGGGAGGCCCACAGAAATATCTAGTTTGTCTACAGGGGCCCGGTTGAATCTGAGGTCATGCTCCCAGTGGCCTTTGTAATGCGGCAGTTGAAGCCAGGTGTCATGACATCTGGTTTTCCTTAGTCAAAACAGTATTAAGAAGAGCTAACATTTATTGTGCCAGGTTTCTGCCAGGCTTTAAAAATAATTCCTGTAAACAGAGCTCTAAGGTACATATCATTGTTTCCCTGGTTAACAGATGAAGAGACTGAACAGACTTTCTAAGGCCACGTGACTCCTTGTTCTCCTTCATCCATCTTCAACTTGCAGGGCTTTGCTTCATTTCCAGCACTCTCCTGCTACAGGTACAAATGTGATGACATCATTCGGGGGAACAGCCACTCCCACATAACGCATTGAGTCCCTCCCCGGCTCAGAGGAAGCTGGGTTGGCTCCGTTTTGGAAAGGGCAAGGCAGGCAGTTGCTCGTATCAATGGGTGTCTTCCAGCCTCCAGGGCTCAGCAAACCCCCTGCGACACTGGGTTGCTCAGCGGGACACAGCCAAAGCAAGAAAATGGGACCCTAACTGAAGCTGACCAGTAAAATAGCAGAGTAACTGGCTTAAGAGCGTGGCTGTGTGGGCTGAAGCCAGGATCCACGGTCCGCTCACCTCGGGCCAGTCATGTGGCCTTGGAAAGTCTGTCCAGTCTCCTCATCTGTAAACCAGGGAAACGATGGTACATGCCTTAGAACTCTGTTCACAGGAATTATTTTTAAAGCCTGGCACAGACCCGGCACAATAAATGTTAGCTCCTCTTAATACTGTTTTGACTGAGGAAAACCAGAGGGCGTGACACCTGGCTTCAACTGCCGCATTACAAAGGCCACCGGAAGCGTGACCTCAGATTCAACCAGGCCCCTGTAGACAAACCAGACCTTTCTGGGGGCCTCCAAGACACCTGGTTGCTCACTCACCTCCAGCAGCACTGGCCAGAAACTGGCCCCCAGTGGGGTGCACTTATTCCTCTCACATGAGGCCTCTTTGGCAGTATTCTAGATAATTCAACTTGGCCTCTCATAAGCGTCCATTTTAAGCCACAATGCAGGCTCTGACAGAATACTTTTGCTGACCTCAATGCTTCTCCTATTGCTGGCATCACTAGAACTCTCCTTGGAGACAGGAACTCCAACCCGCAGCCAGGCATCCGTTAGAGGTTTTTTTTTCCCTCAGTCACCATTTCACTGGTGCACATCCATCACCTGACCCTGACAGGAAGCTGCCAGCTATAAACCCAGTTAAAGAATCTTCAAGGAATTCTTCCCAAACTACAGCAGATGAGCTGCTGTCTAAAGACAGACTACAGGCTACTTGACACACACTACTTAAGCCCTGCTCCTAGCCAACTAATTGGCAAGTCTGTTCTGTTGCCCTGACCTCAGTGCTGGAAAAACTGCGAGGACTTGAACTGGTTAATAAACCTTAGATCTGGGCTTCCCTGGTGCCTCAGATGGTAAAGAATCTGCCTGCAATGCGGAAGTTGCAGGTTCAATTCCTGGGTCAGGAAGATCCCTGGAGAAGGGAATGGACAGAGGAACCTGGCAGGCTACAGTCCATGGGATTGCAAAGAGTTGGCCACGACAGAGCGACTAACTAACACTTTCACAGATTTGCAAGAAACAAAGGCTCTCTCCAAGTATGGTCAGGATGAATTGCTGTTGGGAAGATACAAGGAGTAGGGCAGGCTAGGACCACAAGGCTGTGACACAGGAGGCGCTACACGCCCCCCCTTTCCCTTTTTCTTTCCTCCCCGGCACCACCACTTTGCGTTCAGCATCACTCGCCATCTTCCCTCCCTGCTGGCCACCATCTGCCAACTTCAGTTAGGACGAAATCATGATATTTTAGCTCAGGAACCCCCCACCGCCAGCTCAGCATCCCAATCCCAAACTCCCGAGGGAACAGAACCCTCAGCCTGACTCGTCGTTTTTAAGCTCTAGATTACAAACCAGGATGTGCCTGGGCAGCCGAAGCAGGACTTCCGTCCACTCAACAAGGATGACGGGAAGGGCAGCTTCTCTCAGAATGAGGTGGGGTTAAACAGGGAGGGGAATAAAAGAAGAAAATAATTAAATTCCTGTTCCAGGCAGAAACCCGCCCAGCCCGGCACTTCCCCAGCCAGAGTTGTGCCAAGACCTTAGATTTCTGACCGGCAGAAGAGCAGCCAAACGCTATGTATGGAGAGCGAGCCTGGTCTGAGGGCTCTTCAAAGTGGGACAGAAATTGAATCTGAGTCATATTTCTTCCTTAGCTGGAGACACTGTCCCTTCCTCCGGGTTGGAGGAGCTGTACGGTAGATCACGTTTCTCTAACCATACAGTCGACATTTGGGGATGGACGATAGAATGGGATGGAGGGGAACAGGGGTCAGATGAGACGACCACATCTCCCGCTGTTCGGAGGCGTTTCAGAAGTCTCCCCTCTCCTCCCTGACTTGGCCAGGAGAGGAGGAAGCAATGGGAAGGAAATACTCCAGTAAGGTCTCAGAAGGATAATGCTGGTCATGGATACCCCAGAAAGGGGCATGCGAGGGCCAACCCAGCTCTTCTCACCTAGAGACAGGGCCCACCTGGTCAATACCCAGCCAAGAAGGAAACAGGGGAACACATGCCGTTTCTTTGCCAGCCTGTCTGCCAAGACCTGGACACTTCAGAAGTGGTCAGAAGACCCAGAAGTTCCAAGAACAGCAAGGGGAAGAGCTGCATGAAAGCTGCAGCCAGCCAGTGGCCTAGGAGTTCTTGAGCCAAGACACAACCAAGAACCTCCCCAGCTGCTGGGGACGACGGTCTGGGGCCGTGGCAGGAACACGTGGCCAACCTGCAAAATCCTGCCATGCAGCCTCACAGAGTTAGATGGAAGGAAGAGCAAGTGAGGAGAGGGGGCGTGGCGGTGGGACCCAGCGTGTGGCTGAGCTCCACGGAAACAGAAGGCCTTCTCCAGCACCCCAGCTCACAGCAGTGGCAGCCTCTTGTATCGATTATGCACGGCGGCCACTGAGCAGACAGGCCGGCTGGGCAAGGGCCGAGGCCTAAGAGCCGTGGGCAGAGTTCAAAGGAAAGTGCTAGAGAACAGACACTGGAGACAGAAGCCAACTGCCACATTTCTTCAGCTTCCTGTGGGTGGAGCAGAAAGATCTCTAAGGAGATGGCACAGAGTGATGCCAAAATGCATGTGTGTATAGGTTACACAGCTCCCAAGGCCCACAGCCTCCACGCCCGAAGCCCCGGGCAGACTCCTTCAGGACCAGTGGAGTGTCAGCACCTATCACTCCCAAGTCAGGCTAAGTGAGTGACCTCCTTGGAGCCCCTCTGATTACCTGTGGCTGCCTCCATCAGAACCTTCTAACTCACCCATCAGTTCAAAGCATTTCTTCCAATACAGTAGAGAAGGAAGCCTTCTCCAATGCACTTAACACAGATGAACCTCCCATTAGGGTCAAACAGCTCCCCGTACTCCTCCTTCATAGCTTTATCCCAGTTTGTACTGGGATTTTCAGTACCTTTTTTCTCACTCTCCCTCCCCACCTCACAATGTAAGCTCCATGAAGAAGTGGACTTGTGGGCCCTTTTCACCACTGTACCTCCGCCCCCGCACCTGCCACAGTACCTGGCCTATGTGCAAACTCAATGCTCAGTGACTTAGTAAATGAATAAATGAGTCCTACTACACCATCTTACTGTTGTATCAATTCCCCTTTCCTCCCAACTAGACGGTGCGATCCTTTGGGGCAAGGACAGCATCTGACTTGTCTTTTCTCTCCAGCACAAGAAGGGGAGTGAGGTCAAGCGTCTCTGGCACCCTTGGACGATTATTTCCCATCACTGAGATGAACCAAATAGCTCACCTCATGTTCCTTCACCATGCTTAGTGTAATTCCTAAGCCATAACAGGTGCTCAGCTATTTTCAGAAAATTTACCTTTCACAGAGCCCACACCTAAGACTAGCAATCAATCCTCTATGCCAAACAGTGGCAAGTAGGTCCCAGATGGTGATGACGCTTCAAAGCAGCCCCTCCTGGGCACCCAGCATGGACAAAGGTAGTATTTAGAGCAGAAGGAGCCCACCCAGCGGGTGGGAAAGCTGAGTATCAGCCCACCCCCCACCGTGATACTTTCTGGCTGGGTGACATAAAGCATCAAACTTCCAAGTGGGCAGTTATCTCATCTCTAAAAGTGGAAGAAATTTCCCTCGAGGTACTAAATCTACCATCCAGTTTTATGGCGACTAAGTACAGCTGCTAGTCGTATGGACCCAAGTTTGAGGCCTAGCTTCTCCGATTTTCAGCTGGGACCTTGGATAAGAGACTTGAGTCTCGGTTTGCTCACCTGTAAAATAGGGCTAACAAAAGTTTACAAGGATGGGATAAGATGATACATGAAAAGGACTTTGTACAAATGAACAGAGATAGTCATTTACTGATGGCAGCAAGTTACAGTAGAAAGACTACAGGCTTGAAGGGAAAGCCACTCCAGTTACCTGGCTGCTAACGGACAAGCTAGGTTTTAAAGTTCAGCATCCTCATCTGGAAAGGGAAGGAAACAAATCTGTTTCTCCTTTCGCTGGCTGAGCTCCCGCCCATCCAGGACACCCGCACTTGCTGTTCTGTGCGGGGCAGGCACACACACACACCCCGCACAGCGTTCCCATGGCTCTCTCATCACTCAGATCTTAGCTCAGATGTCCTCTTCCCTGCAACCCTTCCAAGAAACTCATCTGCCCTTTATCCTATTTTATTTCCTCCCTGGTAGTCACTTCCAGTCTGAAATTGTCTAATTTTTATGTGTTTATTGTCTATAACTCTTCTCACTAGACTCTCAGCTCCATGAGAGCAGAAAACCTGATTTGCACTCAGCTCTTCCCTTGTGGCTCAGCTGGTAAAGAATCCGCCTGCAATGTGGGAGACCCAGGTTCAATCCCTGAGTTGGGAAGATCCCTGGAGAAGGGAAAGGCTACTCGCTCCAGTATTCTGGCCTGGAGAATTCTGTGGACTAGTCCACGGGTCGCAGAGAGTCGGACATGACTGAGAGACTTTCACTTCACTCACTGCTGTATCACCGGAGCCTAAAATGCCCCCTTGCAAATATTATGTGCTCAACAAATGCTGAATGAATGAATGAACCCATGAACACCCTCCAGGATCACTGTGAAGACAAATGGATAATGCACACGAAAGTGCCAAGTGCCGTGCCTGATTCATAGTAGCCTCTTCGTGTTCATTTTCCCTGCTTTTCCTGTGAACTCAGTTTTTGAGAACTATAGTCCTTAAATATTATCTCAGCTTGAGATTTAAAACTTACATAAACTGAGCCAAGGTTACCAGATGGGGGGTGGGGGTGGAAAAGAGAAGGAGGAGCAGCCATAATTAACCTCTCTGTGCAAATCTCCACCAAGAGCTTCTTAACACCTCTGAAATATCGGAGCAACCGAGCCTCCCAGGACCCCCTGAGCGCTCCGGAAGACAGGTCATCAAGTGAGCCATGACCGCATCTGCACACGTTGCACATCAGACACAAAGACAAATGGCTCTCAGACCAGCGCCAAGGGGTCAGCGTCAGCCAGGGTGTAGATCCCAGGCTGGGCCCCCCCAGAGGGCTGGGGGGCTGAAATGCAGACCCAGTCAGGCGTCACCCAGGATGGGAACTGAGAGAGTCACTCCAGGACACCAGAGCACCCTACCCCGTACGGTCCCCTGCCCCTGCCGTCCATCTCTGGAGCCCCTCTGCTCCTCTGGCACGTCTCACACCCTCCTGCTCTTAACCCATCAGCGCGGGTGTCTTCCCACTCTGCCCAAGGGCCCAGGCCAGCGTGGCGGATGTGTCTGTCCTCCCTACCCCCTGCCACGTGTAGCCAACCACCCCAGGCCAGGTTCTGACTGCCAGGGGCCAACGGTGGCAAGGACCTCAACTTGCCCACACATTCACCTACATTCTGAGTGACTGAGCTACAGCTGCCCCCCAGATTCAGAAAGGCAAGACATGGGAGGTCAACAGGGGGGGTCCCCCCAGGGGGACTCCCTCCCCACAGGCTGAGCCTAAACCCTAGATACCAGTCAGAACTCACAGCCCTGCCCCTCTCCCAACTCTGCGGGACCAAGATGTGAAAAACGCAGGTGTGAACCTCCCTTTTAAGTGCCAAAGGAAAAGCTTTGTGGCTCTCTACACTCAAACGCCACATGGCCTATCAAAATGCCAAAGCAAGGTCTCAGCGGAGTTCATCTGTCATTTCACTTGGCCCATTTCACCCAGAAAACCCTTACCACTGGGAGAAGACAGACTGGGATGGGCATCACGCCCCTGCCCCAAGCCCAGTTTGCATTATCTCCATGGACTAGAGCATGAGCTGAGTCTCCACTCCATCCCTTTGGGGCAAAATCCAAAGGCAGAAGGAAAGAATTAGCCTGAGGGCTAGTTACAGAAAATAAGCACTAGAGAGACAGACAGCATGGCTCTCAAGCCATCACACATCACAGGGCCTGGGGGCGGGGGCGGGC
>SJYQ01000065.1:505670-615272 GCA_006410935.1 Redunca redunca
GGGGGGTGCTTCCCAAGGCCAAAGGCTGACAGATGACCTTGAACTCTGTCTTCGAGCCAGTTCAGGGGTATCCTTGACCCCTTTCAGTCCCATTTTCACTTGACATTCAAGTTTCTTGGTGAAGCTAAGTTCTTTTACAGGGGTCCTTAACTTCCACTCCAGTGGGTTCCTGGAGTAGCCTGCAATTCCCAAATGACATCGCCCTGACTCTCAGACCACTTCATTTGTTGTTTTTCAGACCACTTCTCTCTAGCTTTACAGTTCGTAAAGTATATTGTATCCCAAGGTCCAGCCATACTGAGCTGCTATATGACTTCACACTATCCTTAACCTCTTTGAGCCTCAGCTTTTGTATCCTTAAACTGCAGGGTTAAGTTAAACAAGATTCAGAGTTTCATTTTAGCATGAATATTGCACCATTTCATGGTCATTTGAAAGACTATCTGCTGGACTCATCTGTGATAATGTTACCTATTTTATCAGAATTGGACCTGAACATTTTTGCCTTCCTGGGTCCCAAGCTGAACAGACTCTCCAAAGTTTCCCTTAGGTGGGTAAACGCTCTGTCAGTCTATTTCCCCTCTTCATATTCTTATTTCAAATAGAGGTGGGAGATCAGGAAGGTAGGAGGTGTTGGGTGGATTGAGGAGGAACTGGGAAATACTGGTGCATGCCAACTTCTTGTAGGGAAAAGAAAAATGCAGAAGGCCAGGCTCCATGGCTGACACCTCTCGTGGCCTCTCTTACCCCTCCCCCTTTTGAAACATGTGAAATCTTCCCTAGCAATCTGGAGCCATGCCACCCTCCCCAGGAGAGGAGTGCTGATGCCAAGCTTCTGACGGCTACTCGCATCAGCACCCTGGGAGTCATTCCCCACACTGATCCCTCCCTCATCCAAGATCCAATTCATCATCAACCCCAGTCAATGGCACCACCAAAACATGTCTCAAGTCTGCCAGCTGCTGCCCACACCACTGCCCCCCTCTCCATCTCTAGCACCTTGCAAAGTGTCTGGACCCAGCAGGTGCTCCATAAAGATCTCTTGAATGAATGAAATCCAGGGGGACTTCTTCCCTAAGAAACAGAACTGAGAGACAGGCTACTTTGCAGGGCAGCCGTGAGTTCAGTATTTCCTATTCAGCTAAAGGACAAGTAAGCAGCCCACCTCAAACCCCGCACCATGGCCTGAGTGAAGAATTCCTCTCCTCCTCCTTCCTGCTTGGGTCTCAAGACTCGGGAGTGGCAATGAAACCACAGGCATCTCCTCACTCTGTGGATAAGACCTGAGTGGACGTATCAGTTTAACATCTGAGCAGTGTTAATTCCCAGGAGCCATCTCCTGGGAAGGGTAACAATATCCAAACAGCAACAGACCCTGCAGCCACGCGCATGAGCAGCCACAGACACACGGTGCTCCGGCCACAGAAGAGGGCAGGGCTGCAACTCAGACCCTCTGCTGGGACCTCATGGTACCACCCCCACCGGGATGTTAAGATTCTGCACTTCAGTTCCCTGACATTGGTGTGCTCTTCAAGAATACAAACCCCACCCTCAACCCCATCCCCAGTCCCCATCCCTGGGGCCAGATACTTAGAGTTTACACGCAGCTCAGAGAGAAGGGGTGATTTAAGATCCCTGTTTACTCTAAATTTCAGGAATTTCACATTCATCTGTAGGGAGTCCCTTGCCACAAATGTCCTGAGCTGCAGAGTGACGTGGATGGCCACCTGGGGCCCCTGTCACACCCATTTCTGGATGGCCCTCTTTATTTCACATGGGTGGTACCAACTCCAAATTTCCAGTGCCATCACAGGAACACTGGGCCTGTCTGGTCCAGTCAAAGACACAGAACCAGACCCTCATCGGGCCATGTGGAAGAGCAACTCTGGGGGCAGGTAGATCCCCCAGCCTCCTCCCACAGCTCCATCTAACGCACTTGACGCTGGCCCTCCCGCCTGTCTGTTCAGACTGCTCCGGGAGCACGTTTCATTGTGGTTACTGACACAGACGCTGGAGTCTAGCAGCCGGGGTTTGGATAACAAGCCACTGCCGAGAGGTGTACCTGGAGAGGTCACTCCACCCCTCCAAGCCTCTGTGCTCTCATCCATAAAAGGCAACTTACAACTTGCCACACACACAAGGTTGCCATGAGAATGAAGTGCGGTAACTACTGTAAGGAGAGCTCCTGACCCCAGGTAAGGGGTCCCTCCACTGCTGGCTGTCCCCAGCCTCCAGTGCAGCCCCACCAACCCCAGTGAGCACGCCGCTGGCCCTGAAACACACAGTTCCTGCGTCCTTAAAGAAAGCTCCATCCAAGTAAGATGCTTCGAAAAATAACCAAATTAAAGGACAATGAATTTCCCTTGTAGCTTTCCTGAGGTATCTCTTCCTCTTTCCTGTGTGAGACCCTTATCTGATGAGAAACAAACGGCTTTCTTAATATATGAAAGAGAGTCACTGATGAGGCCGAACCCTGCCAATTCCTAGTCCCTCCGCTCTGCACCAGACCACACTGTTGGTGTCCCTGTCATCTTGCTACCCATTTCCTTGATAATATCCTTCCTTTGTCGCCCACTCCTCCCAGTTCAATCCTCTCCCCAAGAAAGAGCACCTGTGCGTTGGAGGCCAGTCTGTGGGGTGGGTACCCTGACAGTGACAGAGACTCTCTCTGGGAGGAAGGATTCCTGCTGATCATGTTCTTCGTGGCTTTCTCCATCTACTGAATTTTGCTTTTGTTTTCTCCCCCCCCCACCCCCACCACAATGTATATGGCCACATGTATTCCTTTTTAAAATGAGAAAAAATATCAAGTTGCTTCCCAAAGTCCCAGGCCTTGTCTGTAAAGGTCGTTCATGAAAGACAACTAAGGATGATGAATCATTCTCATCTGACCCTCAAGGACTAGGCGAGAAGTGGCCCAGTGTAACGAGAGACCCGAGCAGTGGAAGCAAGAAGGAAGGTGTTCATTCACCCGGTGGGCATTCACTGAGTGCTTCCCTCCTGCAATGTGCCAGCTGTGAGCAAAACAAAATTCCAGCCCGCCCTTGGGTGAGGAGGTCCTAATGGGGCAGACAAACAAGGAGCCAAGCAAACACACGTGTAACATGTGCTGTGAAAGTTAAGTAAGATAAGGAAGAGGAGCGTCCTGGGGATGGAAGGGCCGTTCTGGAAAGGTGGCTGGGGAAGGCTTGTCCAGAGGGGTTCACTTCCACAGAGACCTGGGGAAGGGAAACAGCAAGCAAATAGCCGGAACAAAGGCGTGGAGACGAGACTGGGCTTATCGAGCCCAAGAAGCAGCAAGGAGACCAGGATGACTGGAACAGCGTGTGTGTAAAGGAAAGCGGGAGGAGAGGAAGGCAGAAAGGTGCTGAGCTCAGATCTGGTGGGGCTTGCCAGTCAAACTTAGGACTCCGAGGAGCCACTGGAGAATTTTGAGTGCAATGACAACCAGTTTTTCATTTTAAAGATCATTCCTGCCTGCTGTGGGAAGGAAAAAAGTATAGAGTCAAGAGTGGAAGCAGGAGTCCAGGTGAGGCAGTATGGTGTTGGTGGCTTGGACCACTGGGATAAGAAGTCTAGATATATTCTGGATCTTGTTTTTAAAGGAGAGGCCACAGGCTTGGTTGATAGATTGAACATGGGATGAGAGAGCAAGGAAGGAGTCAAAAAACAATTCTAAGTGTGTCGGGGTGAGCAACTAAGAGGTTGGGGTTGCCCACTTCTAAAATGAGGAAGACTGGGAAGAGCAGGTGGGGACAGGAAGTATAATCAAAAGATATTAAAGCATATCAATTTGAGTTGAAATAGTATTAAAGAAATAGGTAGTTTATGATCAGACTGGTGGGTATACAAGTCTGAGCTCAAGTGAGAGGTCCAGACCAGACATATAATTAATTCTGAGAGCCCTAAACTGAGCAGTCAACCCACAACTCCTCACTTAATAGTCCCAACTAAGCAGTGGCGTGGCTATGACTTGTTTTATAAATGACAAACCTGAGACTCTGAGGGGGGAAGTAACTTGACCAAAGTCTGTATTCGAGAACAGATTCACTCACATTCATGTGTGGGTCAGTCTGATTCCAGAGGATCAGGCCTTCAGAAATCCAGATCATAACAACCACAGGGCCAGTAACTCAGGGCATGTGGCAGCCTGCACCTTCCCGATTTAGTAAGCTGAGCCCTGTCTCCTTAGGAGATCTGCAATCATTCTTGCTGCCTGAGCATCCACAGCATCGAGGGCCCAAAGTCATGTCTAGCTCTTATGCATGGCCATTTGCCTTAGTTTCCTGATTTGTCCCAAATCTTCCTACAGACCTGAGATCAGGCTCTAAACACAAGCCTACAGCACCGTGGCCCTAATGCCCCATCACTTCTTATCAGTTCCTGCCTGGGCAGGCACTCCAGGTGTCTGCTATTTATCTTGTAGTAACCATTACCAGGAGACACTATGACCTTGACCTCAAAGTGGTCCCTCCCAGTGTGGGATCTTGGTCAAATCATTCGACCTCTAAGCCTCAGTTTCCTCACCTATCAGAGGGTGGGGTTAGAGTCTGTGAAACATCTAGAAAGTGCAAGGTTTTCAAATAGAAGTTTTCTATAATGAAAAAACTTTGGATCCTGTAGCCCTGTTTTGAATCCTGGTTCAGAGGCTCACTGGGTGGGGTGAAAGTGAAGGTTGCTCAGTCGTGTCCAACTCTTTGTGACCCCATGGTCACAGTATATAGTCCATGGAATTCCAGGCCAGAATACTGGGGTGGGTAGCCTTTCCCTTCTCCAGGGGCTCTTCCCAACCCAGGGATCAAGCCCAGGTCTCCCACATTTGCAGGCGGATTCTTTACCAACTGAGCCAAGGGAAGCCCTGGAGTCATGAGTAATTTAATCCCTTCACCCCTAAATGAGGGTGACAGTATCAACTTTACAGGGTGTGAGGAGCACAGTCATACAACATGGGTGCTCCTGACATGCTAGTTTACTGAATACAAATTTCAGAAAATTGTAAGAATGCACAGTGAGCCCAAGTTCCCCAGCACTACCTCCTAGTGACTCCCCTTCCACCCATAGCACACACGAGAGATTCCAGCATGTTCTACCCAGCCATCTGATGATTTCTCTCACCTCCTGCTTTGACTTACCCCACATGCCCCCAAACCATATTTGCTAACAGCTCATCTTTTCACTTAGCCCCAGGCTTGTTTCACCAATTCCTACTCCCCAAGAAAAAACCCTGGGAGATGTATTAGGAGGGAAAGAAACAGATCAAAAGAAAACCTCCTTGCCTCTCTGATCCATCACCAGAAGCTTCCTATTAGCAGAATCTGATCAACAGAAAATAATGAGTATTACCACGGTTATTACAGTGGCTGTGGCTCCCTTATACCAGGCAGGACCACAAAGTAGTAGAGAAAGGGGGAAAGAGTGTGGGTTAGACCGCAAGGGTTCTAACCCCGGCTAAATCACATTACCAACTACTAGATGACCTCAGACAAGTCACTTGATTCTGAGCCATCCCCAACTATAAATCTGACATTATTACCTCTGATTTATAGATAATGACACTTGAATATTAGCTTTATTATCAATACACATATGCCCTTGGACGCTTGGCTCTGAAGCTTCAGGAAACAACTATAAAGGACCACTGTGCTCCAGGGCTGCCTTGGACCCGTGGATTTTCTCATTCTGAAGTAGCCCTGGGGTAGCAGTCACGATGGGGTTGTAAGTTCAAGTGAAGTACCAGAAGTGAAGGATATACTTAGCTAGTGAATAACAAGCAGGGAGTTACCCTAGTCCTGAATATTCATTGGAAGGATTGATGCTGGAGCTGAAACTCTAGTACTTCGGCCACCTGATACGAAGAACTGACTCACCTGGAAAGACCCTGATGCTGGGAAAGATTGAAGGTGGAAGAGAAGGGGACGACAGAGGATGAGATGGTTGGATGGCATCATCGACTCAATGGACATGAGTTTGAGTAAACTCTGGGAGCTGATGATGGACAGGGAGGCCTGGCGTGCTGCGGTCCATGGGGTCACAAAGGGTTGGACTCGACTGAACGACTGAACTGAACTGACCCTAGATCTGCATGTGTGACCCCGAAGCTCATGTTTCCCTTGCCAAATCTTGATACTCAGGACACTGCAGGCTTTGAAGTCAGAAACCACTGGATTTACACCTCATTCACTTGCCGAGAAGCCTTGGGTCAGCGTCTTTACCTCTCTGAGCTTCCATTTATCTCAATAATGGAATGAAGACACTGCTACCTGCCTCGGGGGCCATCATGAGGATCTGGAGAGCACGTAAAGAGAGCAGCTTAGACACAGTGCAAGCACAAAGCAGCCCCTCAGGGACCTAGAGCTCCATTCTCCCTGCCACCTTAGGGCCACCTCAAATCCAGAAGCAACCACACGTCCAAGCCAGCCCTGCCCTACAGGAGGTCCTTCACAGCCATCCTCTGAAACATCAGGGCTGCGTCTCCAAGGCCATGCGGCTATGAATGACAAAGCTAATATTCACACACAGCTCTTCTGCCCCAAAGCTAGGGTTCCCCCCAAAGCCAACTCAGAGCAATTTGACCATCCTGAATCCCAAGAGCATCACGCCCTCACCAGCCTGCTCTTTCTATCCCCCATATTCTAGCTCAGTTTTCAGCTATCTATACAGACTCCTACTTGGAGGAAAATCACCAAGTCAGAAAAGTCCCCTTTTGCCAGCTCACAGGGGATCTCCTAGTAAAAAGGATTCTACCTCCATGTCAAGGAACAGCAACAGAAACTATCCTGTTGACTTTTCCGACTTAAAGCAAATGAATTCTCCAAGCACGGTCCACAGCAAGTCACAGCCCAGTAAGGACCAGTTAAACATAAATGGGAACCAGCAGAGCAGCTCTGAAGCCATCAGGTCCCTGAGAAAACGGTGATGCTGCAAGGCAACTATCAGTCAAAACTGATCCTGGAGGCGCCGGGCATGTCCACACTGCGAAAGGAATAAAAACTTAAATCCAGAAAACATGAACACCGGTTCCTGCACGTCAGGCTCTACCTGGGAAACTACAGGCCCTTCTGAAGTATTCTGCAAGCAGCACCAACACTCTGGCTTCCCTAAAAGATTCTTGGCCCCTTCTTTCTGAAACACGACAAAGTCTGAAGGAGCTCAGGGACGACAGATGAAGACTGGCTGCGTCCCCTGTGGTTACTCCCTCGTTCCGCCTCTCCTCCTGCCTGCCCTGGGCCGGGATGGATCCGGTGCACCTACATGGACCTCGTTATAGATGTGGCTCAGTGGTCAGAGGAGCCAGTGTCAGCCAGGCAGTGCCCTCCTTGGCCTCAACGCTGCCAAATCCAGAGACTCCTCCATCCCACCTCCAGAGTTCTGCTCCTACACCAGACTCTAACACTAAAGGGCTGGGGTTCTTCCCACCCTCCAAACCTTTTCTGTCCCTCCCTTATTGCCTAGATAAAGGAACACTTTATCTCCCAAGGAGCCTAACACGGCACCTGCCTTCTGTGCTGAGGATAAAGCCTCAGCAATCTTCCCTTCCTTCTTAAGACATGAGACCTGAGATGCCAGAATTTGCCAACTGCCTCATTACACCCCAAATCTAAATCTGGAAGCTCAACAGCATGAGTGGCTGTTGTGGGAAAGTGCTCACGATGCATCTTTAAGTGTATCTTGAGCTAGCATGACAGCCTCCAAAATGTGATTTCAGGGCCTGGTACAGAGCGGACACTCAATTGGTGCTTGTTAAATGAATGAATGAACATCTTTAAAAACAGAACAGCACACTCTAGATTGTGGATGCTTAGACATTAAGCTGGAAAAATAGATGTCCAAATTTTCCCATTGGTTATTTTTGGAGTGGGGACTTACAGGGGGCTTTTCCCCCAGTATTTTCTAAATGCTCTCTAATGAACATACAATATTTTGCAATAAGAAAATCATTATGTCACTTTTATAAGGAGTTAATTGTTGTAAAAAAAAAAAGGGGGGGGGGATGGCCTACAATATACAAAAAAAGGAAGAGTGACTGTCATCCAAACTCAAAACCTACACACAAGGCAACTTCTTCCCTCCCATACATCCCACCCCTTCTCAGAGAAAGCTTCCCCGCCCTCCCTTTTGTGTCTTAATTCCAGGCATCTGGGGAGTCAAGCAATGGCCTTCAAGTATTAGCCTCATCAGAGTCAGAGCCCAGCATTCAGGCAAGCCCCATTGCTCCAAGGCTAGCAGAAACGCAGAGGAAAAGCTAGCCTGCTCACCTCTGGTGTTCCCCCTGCTTTGCCAGAACCATCCTGCCATCCCTGGAAGTGAGTCCAGCCTCCATCTCACAGGGCGCTTGTCAAGCTGTGAAGATTTCACTCACCTGCAGGTCAGGCTGAAGGCGTGAACCCTCATGTCCTGGCAAGCTTTCCGGGAATTTAATATTTTACCAATGACCCATTAACCTATCTCCTTCTCATGTCCCCTTGTCTCTTTCTCTCGTAGCCCTAGACCACATTTATGGCCCAAGTCCCTGTCCTTCCCACCTCGATTCACATCTGCCCAGTGTAGAGCAGCTCACGATGGCCCAGGGGGACCACGTGACTCAAGGGCACAGGGGACCTCAGGTGAACACATAAGGAGGGCATTCACGGAGGCACCAGACAGAGGAGGAAGGGTGGAACTGCAGGTGGCAAGCATCTCACCAAGTAGCAACAGGTGGGCTGGGAGGTGGCGGAGGGAAGAGGAGACAGTGGACAAACATTGCCGAGGGCTCCTGCACCCACAGACCGAGAAGCCGGCCAGCCTGGGGCTCTTGCCAGAGAGAAGAAAAATGGAGAAGCCTCACAGCACAGAGGGGCAGCCAGGCCCCAACCAGGACCTGCGTTCTCCCTCCTCCGGTTCTCCTCGGCCCAGAACAAGCAGATCTGAGGGCTCTGGAGGAATTCCCCTTGTCACCCCCTGTTCACGATTAGCACACTCAACAGGTGAGATGCAAGAAGCCCAAATAGGGCAGGATTCAGAGTGTCCACCATCTGTGAACATGACCTCTCAAAGCCTTGGTTTCCTAGCCTGCAGAGAAGGGAAAAAGAATTCCTACTATTCCGAGCTGTTGCAGGCATTCAGTGAGATAATTTCTGTGAAGCATTCTGCATAATGCTTAACATCTAAGAGTTCCATATGAGGACAAGATTATCAGTATTTTCTTAACTTCTCTGGTTTTTCTTCACCCCCAACTCATCCTTCAGCTCTCTGTGCAAACATCACTTTTTTCAAGCCACCTCCCCACTCAGAGATGGGGTGTTAGAGAGGGTTCGGATGGTCAGACAGACCTCAGTGAGAGTTCCAGCCTGGACACCTAGCCATGCTCAGTTTCCTCATCTATGACAAGGAAACAATAATGACAGTACCTCCCTCCCTCCAAGACTCATTGTGAGGACTAAGCGATACATGTGAAACCACGACAACAGGGTCTACATATAGTGAACACTTAATAAATTTTAGCTATCATTTTCCCCCCTTGATCCCATCATTCTGAATTAGTTTTCCATAACTCTCAGTGCATTCCCCACTCCAGTACTCTTGCCTGGAAAATCCCATGGACGGAGGAGCCTGGTATCCATGGGGTTGCAAAGTCCATGGGGTCGTGAAGAGTCGGACATGACTGAGCGGCTTCACTTTCACTTTTGTGTTGTTTAATATTTGTTCTCTCCACCCAAGTTTAAGTTCCACGAGGGACAAACCAAGTGTCTCTCTGGAATGTGGCTGTATTCCTAGCACCTGATACAGTGCCTGGATATAGTAGGTGTTTAATAAACGCCTGCTGGATGAATAAATGAAGAGAACATTAATGCTGGCATGGATAATCACCAAGGTCCCTTCCAGCTCTGAGAGTCTCTTACCATTCTCTATTTTTAGACAGTTTTAGAAGAAAAGTTTAAAATGAGCCCCAGAGAAGCTGTCCACTGACCCTGGGGGAGGACTCAGGGCACCTTGCTGACAGACTCCCCAACCCTCAAGTCATCCAGAGATTTACTCTGATTTTTTTGTTTTTTGTTAAAACCCAGGAAGGAAGGCTGCAGGGTTTCCAGGATGGGACCATTCTCTACTCCCTCGGGGCAGCTTGCATGCAGGACACTAACCTGGGTAGCGGGGACCCAGCCAGGAGAGCAGGCCTTCCCATGTTAGCAACGTCAGCCAGCCCTGAGCCCGGAAAGGAGACTCCGGGGCTGGCCCTGGGTATCATGACATCCCCCAGCCACAGAAGGTCCTTGCTTCTGAAGCAGATTCCTGGGCCACCCTAGAACTTTTCCATCAGATCTGCAGTGGGGCCTGAAGACGTGCATTTTGTAAGAGCTCCCCAGATGCTATGATGCATACCAAAGTCCAAAAGCTGCTGTTCCAATGAGAAGAAAATTAACCAGTATAAAGGCTGCCCCACTGGATACTAGGTATGTGAAACCAATTACTTCTGCACTTCTAACCTAACTCTGGAAACAGAAACTGGTCTATTCTACCAACAGCTGCTTTGCAGCAGCAGCTATTCTCAATCACCAGTTTACAGGTCTGACGGATCACCTGGGAAGCTCTAAATATACTGATCCTGGAGTCTTACCCCTAAGGATTAATTAATTGGTATGAGTTGCAGTCTAAGACTGCATAGGTCTAGGATCTTAATATGGTAATTCTAACATGCAAGCAAGTCTGAGAACTACTGCTCTAACTTACCCTTCCCACCCAGTTCACTAATGCAGACTCCAAATACCATAGGCACCCAGAAGAGCATTTACCCACCGGAGGCTCGGCCTGAGCGGTCATGGGAGAAGAAGGAAACAGACAGTGTGGTTCACATTGCAAGACTGGGATTTCTGAGGCTTGGAATCTGGTCAGAGAATCCATCCTAAAAGACCCAAGTCTCTGTCTCCCAGAAGTTGTAGGTGACTTGCTGAGCGGGCATCCGTGTCCTCAGTGTGTATGAGTCAAAAGAACACGGCTGCAAAGAGGTCCCCAAGTTCTCTTTACCCAATTTTTATTCCAGCTCCACCATTTACCAGCTCTGCAACCTCAGCAAGTCAGGTAACCTCTTCAAGTCCCACTTTCCTCCTCTCTATAATGGGAATAACATTACTTAACACTTGCTCACTGCATCCTCACAACTGTATACGCAAAGCATTTAACATGGTTGCTGGCACATAGTAAAAGTTCCATCCGTCTTAGCTGATGGTAAAGTCAGTCATTCTCTGTTGCTTCATTCTTTTCCTTTTTGCCTTTAGAGGGGCTTGGATCCTTGGTGCTATTCTGCTGATCTCAGATACCCTTCTAGGGCCCCCCTTTTCTTGCCAAGCTTGCCCACCTCTTTGTTCTTGAATTCGCTACCTAACTTCTCTGAGCCTCAGTTTCATCTCCAAAGTGGGAGTATTAAAGAAATACTACTCCTGCGTTTACTTTACAAACCAATGAGCTAACCTATGTAGAGTGACAAGCACAAGCCCTGCCACAGGATCACTAAACAACAAAAGGATACTAGAGAAGGTGGAGAATGGAGGCTTCTCCCCCCTTGAATCAAGGTTCAGCAAAGAGCCAACTCCATCTGCTCTGGCGGCCAAAGGGAAGAAAAGGTGTCTCCTAAAGGCTCTCAGGGAGCTGAAAATTCCAAATGTGGGGCCAGGGGAAAAGGCAGCCTTGCCTGCCTGCCACCCCTCCTGGGGCGATGCTGAAGAATGCTGACTCCAGCCTGGGCCCCTCTCACTGGCTCCCCATCCTCCTCACTCCATTTAGCTCTGGCAATCCAATTCCCTTTCTTCCACCCGGAAATCGATGTTTAATTAACACATTATTGGAAAAATAAACACAGTCTTCAATGGGACTGCAATGAAGCTAATGCAGCTCAGCTTGGGGGCCACAGACCATCCCCCGAGTGAGAAAAATCCTCTACTCCTATTCCCTGCTTCTCAACCAAGAAAAAAATTCCCCTTTCTCCCTGGAGTCCTCCAGCCAGGGAATTCCAATTTCCCGCCACTGAGTATCCTCCCTTTCAGTCTCTAGGCAGAGAGATCACCTGTCCCATCTTATCTTGGTCCTCAGACACTGATACTGGAAGGGGAAGGAAGGGAACCAGGTGTCACTGCATATATCACGGCTTCCCAGGTGGCTCAGATGGTAAAGAATCGGCCTGCAGTGCAGGAGACCCAGGTTTGATCCCTGGGTGGGGAAGATCCCCTGGAGAAGGAAATGGCAAAACACTCCAGTATTCTTGCCTGGAGAATTCCATGGACAGGAGAGCCCGGTGGGCTACAGTCCATGGGGTCGCAAAGAGTTGGACATGACTGAGTGACTAACACACCTCTAACATGATGACGGAAGGAGGTACCTCCTTCGGGACTTCTGCAAGGTATGGATGGGCCCATCTCCCCCTTCCCTCCAAACCAGAACCAGCACTCACCCAGCTGAGAGTTCAGCGGCCATCTTCCCCTGGCTGGAGGAGGGAGAAGACCCAGGGGTGGCTGAGCAGGAGATGGGCCCCAGATGCCCTCTTAAGCCCCCAGACTCAGGGGCTGATCTGAACACCTGAATTTCCTCCAGCTCCCACCGCTTCTGCTCCAGGGCTCAGCATAGCGGACAGGGCAGGGACTCCGAAACAGCAGGAATTCTGGGGTCAGACCCAAGCTTGGGTCAGAGGTCTGCGACTTCTCCCTGTATGGCCCTAGACAAGCTATTTAACCCTCCTGACCTCCTTGTCAGACAAAAGAGGACACCACCCATTACAGGAAATACGGCAGACCACGATGCTCTGCCAAGAGCAAGTGCTAGCCAATTGTCCACTCACCGGAATCTCCCATTGGGGGCCAGCCCCACTGCCAGGGCCAGGACGAGTGTGGCCCATCAGGGATCAGGGCCACAGAGCAAAGCAGAGCCAGACAGGGTGCAGTTCTCCTCCTTCTGCCCACCCACCACCATCATACATTAAACAACACAGCCTCCCTCCTCAGCAAGGTAACTGAGTCACCACGGGAAACAGAGTCTCTAAAGGGCCACCAGAAAGACCCCCAGCAGCCTCCTGTCCCTAAGCCTAACATGCCAGTGAGCAGCAGCAGCATCTTCAGCAAGTCCCGGGGTTGTGATCCAACCGCCTGGCAAGCAGGTCAGCTCCCAGACTCAAGTTCTCAGACATGGAGGGGTCGGGGGGGTGGACCAGAGGACCAGCCCACAGACGCGCTGTGACCCAGTGTGAATATCACAGCGTCAGAGGCACGTCACTAGGTTTGAACGTGATCTCATCACTTCCTTCCTGCATGACCTTGCCCACATTATTTAACTTCTTTAGGGCTCAGTTTCTTTGTTTGTCTTACCAAAATGTCAAGAGTACCCATCTTACAATGTGGTGGGAAGGTTAACTGGGACAATGTATGTCAAGTACTTAGCATAGTAACTGGCAAACAGCCAGGACTCAAATGCTGGCTAGCAGAAAGAGCTGTAGTAAGGGAGTTAGGTTAGTAGTCGTCGTGTTGGTAGCAGTAGTCAGGAGATTAAGGTCTTAATCCTTTAGAAATGGGGGACAAGAGGAAGTACCTCTGAGGGAAGGCTCTTCTCCCAGACACCTTCTTGCCCTAATATTTGATTTCCCTTTCTGGCATGCCTTTTCTCTATCTCAAGAACAGAAAGTGGGTGATGTCATCCCAAAGAAGGATGACCATGTATTTTATCATGCAAACCAGGACACTTTCCAGAGCTAATGATTACACTAGGACCAAGCCCTAAATGGGCCTGTCTCTACAAACCAGGGCAACCAGTCACCCCATCTCAAAGTCACACAAAAACAGCTTCTCACCCCATCTCAAGGTCCCAGCAGAAGGTAAGGCTTCTCAGTTTCTCAGAGCCTACTTTGCTCTGGTCTCCCACTCCCCGGCCCCAGAATACACAAACAGAGAGATAGACAGGCAGACACACACTCACACATGCAGGCCTAGGACATCTAAACCCTTCCTGAGTCGAGGTCAAGTCCAAGCCTAGGACTGGAGCACAGGGACTAGTAAGAGCCCTTCCCCTTATTCCATGACCTCACACTTTCCAGCCAGCCTCTGGAAACAAAGATGAAACACAGCAAGGCTAGTATCTGGGCCCACACCTCGCTTTCTTTAGAAGCAAGGGCTTAGGCAGTCTGGGAGGTGACAAGCTGCCAGGTCTTTGGATCCAGACCTTGAATGGAGCCCCTGCTGCATCTGAGCATGACCACGATGGGCAGAACTACACGAGATTGAGGACCCGGAGCACCCCACTGGGGCCTCTTCCTCCAGCACACTCAGGGCATGACCTTGACCCGCACCTAGCAACTCTAATGACCTTGGAGAACAGCCCCTAGCCTCCCCCTAGTCTCCTTCCAGCTCTGCAAGAATAGTCAGCCCCCATTAAAGGCCCACCTACTCCCTCCCACCTCACAAAGCCCACCCTACTCTGTCCAAGGAAGAAGGACAACTCAGAGGGCATCTCAGGCAGCCTCCAGCACCATTCTCTTTGAGAAAGAGCCTGTGTCCCATAGACCCAGCACGATGGTATAGAAAGAACTCGGCCCGGACAGCCAGAAAACCTGGATTCCAGCTTTGTCTCTCCATCAGACTTGGCATATGACTCTGGACAAGCCATTGAATCTCTCTAGGCCTCAGGTTTCTCATCTGTGTTGGAGAGTTCTGAATGAGATGATGGCTCATTTCCCTTCTACCTCTAATAGTATAACAGAAGGGTCATAAGCTTGGGCTCTGGGATAAGAAAGCTTTGAGTTCGAATCCCTGATCTGCCATTTTACGTTCTTACTTTATCTGAGTCCCAGTCTCCTCCTCTGTCAAAGGCAGGGTTTAACAGCACAGTCATCGCTCAGTATCTGCGGGGTATTGATTCCAGGATCCCTCTCAGACACCAAAATCTGCGGATGATCAAGTTTCTTACATAAAATGATGCAGCGTGGTTGGCCCTCCATCTCCGAGGATGCAGAACCCACGAATACAGAGGGCCGACTATATACTGCACTGAGCTGTGCAGAAAATTAACAGAGATACTGAATGTAAAAGAAAGAAAGAAAGAAAGAAACTTTTACAGAACTTGGTATATATTAAGCACATAAGATATGGTAGCCATATCACTACTATTACTGTTACAAAACTTGATGACAATAACCGACTAGCATTAGTGGGACCATGAAGAAGGCAGAGTCACTCAGCCAGGCCTGGAGAAGACCTTTCTGTTGGACTTGGACATTGCACTTTGCAATCCCTCTAGCAGACGTGCAGGCAGGGACAGCCAGAGGCAAAGTTCGGCTCTCCCAGAAGACAGGTTCCCAGCTTAGAACCCCCAACGCCAAATCCATATGGTTCTTTCTGCCAATCAACGAATATTTGCTGAGCACCTCTGACATGCCAGAAAATGTCCTAGGCACTGAGAACACTGCAATGAACCCAGAAACAAAAACCCTGACCTCATAGGGCCTGCTTCCGGGGGAGACAGACAAGATTACCTTAACACTAGATGGGTATTGGAGCGTTAGGTGGTGAGTAGCTGATGAGAATTAAAGGCAGAAGAATGGGCTGGAAAGGGGCCAGGCAATCGGGGAGGGGGTTATTTCAGACAGCCCCTCAGGTGTGACCTCTCGGAGGAGGACTCACTGGAGCAGAGCCCTGCAGAGCCCTGCCCAGGCCCGGGACTGCCACCTGTGGCTGGCCCAGTCACACCTCGCCATCTGCAGAGCAGCCAGGGGTGCCCTCCAGGGTCAGAGCTGCTGTGAGGCTTGGCGGTCCCTCCCCCAGCAGATACGTGCTTGAGGGAGGCCAGGCCTGATAGCAGCAGGAACTGAGGCATCAGGCCTGCGAATTTCTAGGCAGTGATCTTTGGAAGGGATGCTTCGACTTTTGCAAGGCTCCCATCTACACTCGAGGCTGATACAAGGGGAACGCAGCTGGGGGATCCCAAGAGCCTTCTCCTCTGGGTGTCTGGCCCAAGAATCCACCCCCGAGTCATCATCCTACCCCTCATTTGTCCCCTTTCTCTGGCAATGACGTAACCCTTTCTCCCTAATGGCTCAAGGTCAGCCCTGGCAAGGGAGAGGGGACATAGGAAACGTCCGACAATCAGCATTTTGCTCCAAGGATTTTTTTTTTCTCTCTTGGAAAAGTGTTTTCCCATCTCATATATAATTGCTAATAAAGAGGGACACACCTTTAGCCAAAGGAAAAGGGAAAATGGCGTCTGGTAGTCGAGGCAGCCGGAGCCCAGGAGCCTGTGGGGTGGGGGCGGGGGGTGCTCAGATGCCATCCCGGCTGAGGGCGACTGCAGCTCTTTGGGGCTGCAGCCTCCGCCGCCAAGGCCGAGCCACCCAAGGGTGGCTGGTGCCCGGGAGGGCAGGGCCGATCTCTGCGCTCTGTCCGGGCCTTCTGAGGTGGAGAGGGAAACCCTCAAATTCGCCCACCTCGTCCCTCGCCCCCCCTACCCCGTCGGCATCCGCCCACCCGTCATCCTCAATGATCACACCCACCCACGGGCTTGCTCCCGGGAGCCGGGCTGGCTCACGAGGCTTCCCGCCGGAGACGGAGCGCCTTCTCCCCCTCCAGTCTTCTCAACTCCCTGGAATACTCCATCGCCCTGTCTCCCCCACCGAACACCTCAGCTCTTTGTCGTCCTCCCCACGAGTGAGGGTCAGGGAGCGTCACCCTGACACCTCCCCAGAGCCAGACTCACTGTCCGCATCCCACAAGCACACTCACGCAGCACAAACAGGCAGGCAGCCCCCACTCCAACTGCACGCACCATGTTGACAATCCAGGTTGTCCAATTGGAGGCACACGGGGCATTTGACAAAACACAAACACCCCTCCAGCGCCGCCCATCCCCACCCCAACCGCGAGGCCACACAAAGGCCACCCAGAAATTTAAGATCAGACATCATCCGGGAGAGTGAGAGCTGGGTAGGACAAAGACATCACTCCAGCCTCTCAACGAACCACGACAACCCTGGGAGATTCTGCAGTGCCCTCTGGCTTGACACAGGCCACCGAGCAGAGCTGTGTGTTGGGGTGTGTGTGGGGGAGCATGCACATCTGTGTGTGGAGATGGGGGGGCGGGTATCTGTGTCTCTATTGTCCAGGCATCTAATCTCCCCAGAGGTAACCCAGTCCAGACTCCGCTTTCCCCGGGTAACCTTCCTCCAGTGTGCCGCAAACATATATTACACGGATGGTTAAATTGGATCATTATCACCGGGTGCTTATTTGGCAAAAGGGGAAAAAAAACCCATTAATGTCATCTACCCCCATTCCAATCCTCCTCCTATGAAGTCCCCTCCCCCAAAGACTCTCCAACATGCTAATCCCATGAACTGAGACACACCACAGTTTGGGGGAAAGCAGGATGGCAAGAAGAAAGCAGAGGGCGGTGTAGGGAGAAGACGGGGGTACCGCGACTGCGTTTCCCGTATGAAGACTGGTGGAGAGGAGCCATGGTGGAGGTAGGGGTGGGGAGAGCCGGAAAACCAAACGAAACCAAGCCCTCGATCGCCTGAGACTATGGGAGCGTGTGTGTGTGTGTGTGTGTGTGCAAGAGCATGTGCAAAGTGCGTGTGTAGATGTGCCGACTTAGCGCTCCTATCAGAAGGCTGCATCCCTGTGGCATGTAGGAAAGGCCATCGCACCACTGTTGTGTTGCAAAAAAAAAAAAAAGGAAAAGAGCCGCAGAGCCATCAGAATCAGAATTTTCTCATCCAGGCAGAAAGGACTCCAGGAAAGGGGGGAGGGGGTAAATAGGGGTAGGGGAGAGCGGGTGTGTGCAGATGGAAGCAAGAGAATGGCAGACCTAGGGGAGGATGGAGGGGGACATTGGTGGTAGGGTGGAAAAAATTGCACACACACAGAGACACAGACACACACGCACACACAATACCCAAACACCAACCCCACCGCTCCACTGTGCATCCGAGACTGACAACCCGTCCCCCATCCCTCTGTTGCCTCTCTGCGCCCCCAAAGCTGATGCCGATGGGTTTCCGTATCTCAGTTTTGCAGCAGTGGGCTAATTACAACCAAGCCCCCTCACCAAATTAACCCCTCCCCTCCTTCTCCTTTTTTCTCTAAAAGGCCAATTGAAGAATAATGTGTTTTTAGAGATAATGGATTTTTTTCCCCCCAAGGAGCGAGAGAAAGGGGGATACAGGACAGAAATTCTGCCAACCGGTGACTTCCGAGCTCACCTCTGTCTCTCCTCGTGTCCCCATTTGCTGTAGCATCTCATCTACCATTTTCCAACCACCCCCTTATCGCCCACTACCCAAAAGAAAAGACCTTCCTACCATGCACATCGACAAATACATCAACCGCCACCCAATCTCAGTAGCCGATCTCAAAACCCCAAGCCTCAAACCACCTCGATACATCCTTTCCCTTATATAAGCAGCAAATCATCAACATATTCAATAGAAACGCAGCATTAAAATCAACCAGAAAAGGAGGCCAGCCCTCCGTCAACCCCCTAATAATGAATAACAGGGAGCTACCAGAGAAGCAAAGACGTAGTTGTCTCTCAAAATCCAGAATCCCTTTGATTTCTGGCCCCCCTCATTTTAAGAAGCAATTTTGGAAAATTATTATTTCACTAGAAAGGGCCGGAAAGCTCCAGAAAAGGGCATTCGCACAGTCCAGTTGTTTAAAAAAAGAAAAAATTAACCCAGCCCTGTTGCTCACTTTAATAGCGAACTTCCAGCGTCCAGCCTTTTCCCCCTCTTCCAGAAGGAAGACTGACTCGCCAGATGAACCCCAGGCTGCAGAAAATGGGCCAAGAGCCCTTACTCCCCACTCCCCAACCAAGGGGGGGAAAAATCAAACAATAGGAATGTCTCTGCACAACCAGCACCCATTTGAAATATCGTTCGCCCCAATATGACTTAGGCAGATTAAGCCAGAAGATTAAAAAAAAAAAGAAAAGCCAGCCTTGCTATGTCTCTCCCCCCTCTCCCCTCCATCCTTCAGCCACGTACCCAGTAGCCCTTAGGTAAACTTGCCCATCATAACCAGCAGGACCATTTTAACTTGAAAGGCGACGCAGAAGCCCTTGGACGATGAAGGGAGGCTCTACCCAGAACAGCAAATTCATAAAGGGCTAGTTCTTCAGGCTCCCCAGACCTAACCTCCAGGTGCCCCCAGATAGACTATCCTGGGTACTAAGTCACCCAGCGCACTGGGAGTTCAAATTTCCATTGGAACCTTCATCACAAAGGCAAACAGTCATCTGACCCCCAAAACTACACAATCCCCCAGGTGTGACAAGGAGCATTGCTCTCCCTCCAGGGCCATCCACAGGACCCAGGGCAGAGGAAGAATTAAAAATGTTAGGGTGGATCATGGGGGTAAAAGCAAACTATCTCCCCAAGCGGGAATGACCGGAGCAAGACGGAAAATGACAGTTCTCCTTTTCCCAGTTCTCCTAGTTGGTCCCACTCTGTCTCGCTCCATCCTAGCCTAGGTCTCTCTGGGTGATCTCTGACCTTTGTATTTAAAGAAAAAAAAATTTTTTTTTTTTAAATAATGATCAGGGAAGAGGAATCCTACTTTACCTAAACCCCAGTAATGGTTATCAAAAATATAATTTTCTCACTGCATGATGATATTTCTACATCCAAATCCAAAGAAGAATGCATTTAATGGAGGAAGGGAGAAATTTATTTTTTTTAACAAGTAATCACAGGGTAAGTCACCTGCAAAGCAGGCGAGCCCATAGGTTGGTATTACATCACTGGCCTAGGAAGGGATAGGGGGTGGGGGGGGCAGATTTTTTTTCCCTTGTCATCAGGATGATGTTTCTAGAGCAGCTAAGTTTTCTGGTTAAAAAAAAGAGAGGGAAAGACCTAAAACTCTGGGCACAACACAATGCCTAGTGAAAAATACATCGAACCAGCCTTTAAGGTCACTGAGAGCTTGCAAAACCCACAGTGCTTACACAGAGTGGAAGTTTTCAGGCAAGCCTGCTACTAAATCATTAATATAAACAAATGGAAGGCAGAGGAGGAAGATTCCCTTGTAACTGATCCAAACAGGAGTGCGCACACACACACACACACACACTCCCTATTTCACCTTCTGTGAGTATGCCCATCTCCACAACAAAATAACAGCACTCCAGCCTGAATCTTCATACTCAAGAGCTAGCTCCTCACACCCTTTCCAAAAAATATCACACACACACACACATCCTTCAATTTCTCAACAGCTAGGGAAATCCCTGTCTCAATTCAATTTTGTCTTCTTGTGATCCTCAGAGCTTCCCTTCTTCTCTTTCTCATTTCATCTAGCCCCTTCCCCAGAAAAAAATAATAATAATAATAATGGTGGGGGGGAGGTGGTCATAAAATGCAAAAAAAAAAAAAAAAAAAAAGTACCTGCCCAAAATGAAGTGATAGGTACACATCATTTCAGATTAACAATCCACACAAATAGAAGAAAGACTTTTCAAAAGATTAAAAATCTAAAACATTCTCTGACTTTTTCAACATCTGGAGCCAAAAGACCCAACTTCTAGGAGAAACTGAAGGAAAAGATAGGAGAAACTGAAGGAAAAGAAAGGCAGTTGAAAAGCCATTCCCATGGTCAGCCAAGGCTCTCTGATCCAGCCTTCAAAAAAAAAAAAAAAAATCTAGGTTGGTCGCTCCCAACTGAAAACTTCTACCCTCTCAGGAGCAACCTCTTCCCCAGAACGAACAAGAAGCTTGAGTTGTTTCACACCCTGCCTGCCTTCCTCTCCCCGCCAGATCTTACCTTTCCAGTTGGACAGAAGATTTGGGGTCTGTCTGTCTGTCTGTCTGATGTTTAATCAACTGAGTTTGCTGGGTATGTTTCCTCTTTGGAGAGGCTCAAATTCCGGAATCTTTCTGTCTCCTTTTTTCTTTCTCTCTCTCTCTTTCTGGGAGGGAGTGGCGGGGAAGAAGGGAGAGGGTGTTGGAGGTGCAAAAAGCAGGTCCTTGGTGGCTGGAGATGCTGGCGGCTGCGAGAGGGGAGGACACGCTCGCCTCTCCCTCTCAGTGAGTTGCATGCAAGAGGAGATGTGTAGGGCTGCGCTCTGAGCCTGAGACTGCCGGAGGAGCCCAGGAATTTCACGCACTCCAGAGCCGGCCCCTCCCTCTCCCACACAGACCCCGGCATTTAAAGAGACAGTCGGGCTGCCTGGTTCAGGGCTCCACCACCTCTTCCCCCGACTGTTTAGCAAACAGCTGAGAAGATCTCATGAGGGAGGGGCACTCTGCAGCCCCCTGCAAAGGGAAGGCTGTGTCAGGAGCTCATGTCTCTGCTCATCCCAGCCTAGGGAGGTTCTTCACTAGAGCTGGAGCAAGAATTGAAGACAAAAATCCCCATCTATAGCTTAATCCCCATTTACAGCTTCAGCAGACTAAGCCACTTCCTCACTGCTGAAGATGCATGTGTCTCACTGCAGACTGAGGGAGTGGAGAAGACCCTGACCCACCAGTGTGCCTCAGTTTCCCCCAAGTAGTCCTTCTTCCTTGCAAAATCACGGCAACCTCTGTGCCTCTGATGGGGGTTAGGGCCATAAGTAGGACACCAAGCCATTCCTCCTGCAAGCCCTCTGAAAGCTTGCTTAGGACAAGGCATAGGAGCGAGGGACAGGAGACAGAGAAAGGAAGGGAACCAGTGGGGCTTCTTCAAGGGCTCCTGCTGGCAAGGCAGACAGAGGCACAGCCCACCCCATCCTCAGGGGCAGCAAGCTAAGAGAGATAGGGGCAGGAAGAATCAGGCTTGGTGGTGGGTCAGGAGGGTGGCTCCCTCTAGCATCCTGAACTCAGAGCCTAAACATTTCCACAGCACCCACATGCCCTTCAGTATCCAGCACCAGTTTTGCCAAACTAGGCCGTGTCTGTGGCAACATTTCCCCAGTCGAGCCTAAATGAGAGATGACAGTCGGTGGCCCCAGACACAAGGTTCCATTCATCATCAGGCCCTGGTACCCGGCAGTGGGATAATAGCCACCCCCCTCTTCTCCAGCCTCCCCTTTCTAAGGTCTGCACAGTGCACGGTCCTTCAGGCTAGCACCAATGGCCAGAATAGATGCTAGAGCTGTTGAACACTCACCATGTGCCAATACATGGGTCATCTCATTGAGTCCAGGGAGGTTGGCGCCCGTTGACTGTTGAGGTCCATCTTACAGTTGAGGAAATCAAATATTTAGAGAGGGTCCCCCATGGTCACCAAGCAGGACATAACCAAAAGAAAGGTGTACGGACTCCAGAGCCTGCCTGCTCACCCTCACTTTCCACTGCCTCCCTTCCATGGAGGGTAGAAGTTCTTATACTTCTGCCCTTTCCTGGACATCCTTTATCCCAGCAAACTTGCTAGCACGTGTGCTGAGCATTGTTCTCACAGGAAACCGAACAAGTAGGTCAAGTCTCCTGCCCCAAGGAGTCTTCTATGCTTTGGTGGAAGAGAGAGGTGCATTCTTACAAACCAAGGGGGAAATAGCAATCATGAAAGCAAGGAAAGGTAGGCTCTATGAGGCTGTTAAGAAGCAAATGATAAAATTGTTTTGGAGATGGAGATTATCAAGGCAAGCTTGACAGACTAAAGCGACCTTTGGGCTGGGCTTAAATGGACACATGCAATTCCGGCATTACCGGTCTACATTTCCGTCTGTTTTAACTTTCAGATAATAATCTCATTGGTTATGTTTCTTTGGGTCCCTGATCTTCAATACCCCCATGGAACCCAGCACTTAATAGGAACAAAAACATGTCTTAACTGATTAGGTTCATGCATGACCCCTCACCTTTCACCAGTTTATGCTAGACCTGGACTGCCCCCTCTCTGATCTATTCCCCCTTGCCTGATCTTCCTTGAGGTCTGCACGGTGTTTGTTTCCAGAATATGGAAGGGAATTTCAGAGGGCACAGTACATGGGATTGGGCAAGCTGTCTAGAGCGCCTGGGGGAACAGTGTAAAGGGACCACTGTGATCCAGCAGGACCCTGGAAACAGCCAGGGCAGCTGTAGACTCAGCCCTGGGAACACCAGGAAGAGGTCTAAGGGGCCCCTCGGAGTATGAGGGTAGAAGCCTGAAGGCAGAGCCTGAGAACTCAGCCCAGCAGAGGTCAGCTCCCACGGGACACCTCCAGCCAACACCAGCTTGGGAAGGACACGCCCTCACGAAGTCCACTGCACATCCGCAGGACAACTAGGGTTAGAACACACAGCTGGGTTCCAGCCCCAACTTGACCACCTTGTGACTTGAATTGTTTTTTCGTTCCTAAGTCACGGTGTCTTCACCTGCAAAATGAAAATGATGCCTATACTTATTCCATAGGACTGTTTCAAGAATTAAGTGACAAAACACACCCAGGACGCCTGTCCCACAGAAATGCTGAGCACCAGTCTGCTTGGCCCAAGGGTCTGCCTTCGCCCCTGTGTGGAATTATTAACTTTGGACTGCCCCCTATAGTTAGCATTCCCTTATTTCATCATTTCTTGCTTAATATTTTAGCTTCTGGGAGGCCGTAGGTACTATCATTTACTTGTTTTTAGCCCTTTTGCTTCTTCCCTACTTTACCCTGTGTACCTTGACTATACTTGTTATCATCACTTTATTCCCTTTGGTAGTTTCTTGGACTTCTCGAGTGTTATTTATCTTTCGATTACTATGGTGTATCCTTTTAGTCTGCCTTTTATTATGAGATCTTTGGGCTCATTTTGTCCCATTCCTCTATAGCATTTTAGCTAACTACCACTCTGCTCATTCTCAGTGATCCAGCAACCCCTCAGATAGCTCCAGATTTATGAGGATGGATACATATGAAAGAGCAGAGAACGACAGCGATGCCACAATAAGACGTGACACAACCACAGGCAAGAAGCAATATCAGGCGTTTGCCTACATAACGGTGCCACAGCAGCAATGGTACTGATTTTTCTTAAGTTTTACTTACTTATTTGGCTGCACAGGAGTCTTAGTTGGGGCATGAAGTATCTTCAGTTGCGGCATGTGGGATCTAGTTCCCTGACCAGGGACTGAACCCAGGTTCCCTGCATCGCCCTTCAGGTGGCTGTGGGGCGGCTGCCTTTACTCCCCGTTCAGGAGGGGAACAAAATGGAACAGGAACTCTTCTAGTTTTTCTCCAATGCAGCAGACTAACACTTTCAGGATGGAGAAAAGAAGAATTTTATCTCCAATCTAAAGAATAAATTGCCCATGACATTCTGGGGGGAAAAAATCAAGCTGATAGAATGATGATAATGACAACACTGTAACAGTCACCACCGCACGTTTGGCCCTCTGCGTGGCTCTGCAATAAGCCAATGCCAAGCTGCTGTAAAGAGCACGTCTGGGTTGGAGTCCCAGCTGCAGCACTGGCTGGCCAGGAGACCTTGGCTGGGTTACTAACAGTTCAACCCTTGGCTTTCTCACCTGTGAAATGGGAATAACCATGATGCCATCCTCAAACATTTCCTATGACAATTATATCAAAAGCACCTGTCATAGTAAATGGCACTTGGAAGGTCCACAGAGTATGTGTTATCACCATCAGAGTGAGATTTAAAATACTCAATATCTGAGATGGCATGGCAGTAGCCAATCACCTCAGAGGCCAGCCAGGAGCAACTGGTTTGATCCTAACAGGACATACCAGCCATCAGTCCTGAAGCATTATTTCCACCCCACCAGGTACTAAGGTGAGCACTGGGCATGCATTATCTCATTTAATTTTCACAGCGAGTTGGCTTTATTATGTTATCTATTGAAATACATGCAATTGCATATTTACAAATAAGACTGTGCCTATAAAATCAGAGTTATAGGTAAAAGACTTAACATGTACCTTCCTACTGCCCTAATGACTCTTGGCATATGAATTTCAGGTTTCTTTGTCTGGGGGGTTTTTGCCTTCATTATATAGTTCTTTCTTTTACCTAATGATTCTCTCAATAGTCTTTGGAAAGCAAGGATAATGGTCAGTGATCTCAGTTTCTTCATCCATCAGATAGGTAGGCACAAACACTATCCTCTCTTTCTGAGTCTCCATCGCTCCACCCTAACCAACCCTGGGAATACCAAAGGCTTCTCAAGCCAAGACTAAGTCACACAAATTGGACATCAGACACGTCTGCTAATCCCCAGCCAGCACGTCAAGGTCTCAGGTCTCAGGTCCCCATTTGTCTTGCTCTTGAGCAGATTTCAAATTCAGCCTCCAATGATATTGGCTCGAAGCAGTTTGTCCAACAGCCCCTTGCAAACCTCGCTTGCCCTGTTCTCTCCTCTCCTCCCGCAAGAGCTGTGCTGCATTGCTGCCTCCTGGAGTTTATTTGACTTTCTGTCACCCATGTGATGAGGTTTCCAGTGTTACAAATAAGTGACTGCTTATTAATTAGTATTATTAGACATGCGTTATGCAGCGCAGACAGTACCACAGCATCTCCAAGAAGAGAACTTATACAGAAAGAGGTTAACCCAGCAAGAGGACACAGGGCCAGCCCGGAGTCCGGGGGAGTCAAGAGGCTGCTGCTGCTGCTGCTGCTGCTAAGTCGCTTCAGTTGTGTCTGACTCTGCGCGACCCCATAGACAGCAGCCCACCAGGCTCCCCCATCCCTGGGATTCTCCAGGCAACCCTCCCCAAATTGGAAAGCAGAGCACCTGGGGCGGAGAACCGCTTGTCGTGGGAGGGAGGGAGAGCACGTGAATGTGAGGTTCACGGTGTGTGAGGACACAAGCCCCATGGGGAGCCTGAGCATTCAGGCCCCGAGGGGACCAGTTCCTGTGGAATGTTCCTGACTCCAGGCATCCCTTCCATCGGGGTGTCAGCCACTGCCACCCCTGCCAGCCCAGCCCCAACAAGGCTCCCGGAAAGGCCAGCTCCCAGCAGGGCAAAAAGTCTCTAACTTCCAGCTCCAGTCTACTCTCATTTTCTTTTCCGGCTTATTCCATGGAAATAAAATATTCTCAGGCGCTTGCAGCGGTGGAAGCCTCTCAGCCATTTCCCCGCATTCAGCAGCCCACCGCTAGCTGAGAGAAACCCACTCTTGGGACAGGGCTGCCAGCTCCAGCCTGGGGAGATCCTGGCTGGGATGTGGAATGGCACACCTGGGCTGCGTCCTTTTCTCCCCTGAGCACCCCGGAGCCAGCAACCTGTCTAGACCCATGACAACAGAACATCTCACCAAAAACTTTACAAGAGAAAAACTAGAAGGAAACTCTTTCCTCCCACACTGATCATTTTCAGAGCAGTTCTAGAATTTCCTGCTTGGGGATCACATTTTAACATGGTCTGGGTATATTTGGAGTGTTTAATGGGTTTGAATGTTTGAGTGGCAGGGAGTTACCTATTAATACTTGATGGCTGCTTTAAAAACATCGTCATTTGCTCCATTTATGATGGAAGTTCTCATCTCTTTTAAACTTCATTCCTCCCACCAGATAGATATGAGCAGACAGCTGGCAGAGCCACTTTTAGATGAAGTGACAAGAGGGCAGGACCCACATTTCAGCGTGGTGTAGTGGCAAAGGGTGTGAACTCCAGCTACACACGACACAGGCTGGAATCCCGCTCTAGCACCTCCAAGCCACAGGACCTTGGGTAAGATGCTTGACCATTCTGCACCTCCGTTTCCTCTTCTGTATAATAGAAACAAGATAGGGCCTACCTCATAGAGTCTGCAGGAGGGTTAAATGAGCTAATATTTCTAAAGTACTCAAACAGTGGTAGTCATGGTGTAGAGGTTATGTAAAAGTTAATCAAGTAAAAAATAAAACAACTTCCCATGGGCGCTACTTCCCAGGTGATACTTCAGTCACTAAGTCGTGTCCAACTCTTGAAACCCCATGGATGGTAGCCCACCCGGCTCCTCTGTCCATGGGATTCTCCAGGCAAGAATACTGGAGTGGGTTGCCATTTCCTTCTCCCAGGGATCTTTCCAACCAGGGATCAAAGCTAGGTCTCCTGCATTGGAAGAGGATTCTTTACTGACTGATCCACCAGGGAAGCCCATAAGATAAATAACTTGTTTCACATCACAAAGCTACCAAGGGACAAATGTGTGTGCTTAGTCATTCAGTTGTGTCTGATTCTTTGCGACCCCATGGAGCTTCCACCAGGCTCCTCTGTCCATGGAATTTTCCAGGCAAGAATACTGGGGTAGGTTGCCATTTCCTACTCCAGGGGATCTTCCCCACCCAGGGATCAAACCTGCATCTCCTGAATTGGCAGGTGGATTCTTTACCACGAGTGCCACCTGGGGAGTCCTAACTTCCCAGGAGGCCCTTGATAAAAGCTTCATAACAATGGCACTGGTGATGTGCTGGTTCTGGAATATCTCAGGATCGTGGGCAGGAAAGATATCCCTTCTGCTATCATTCCTGGAGGTTCAGTCGGTCCCAGTTCTGATGCCTGTTGCCCCATGTCCTTCCCCAGCCCCTGCTTCCCATCCTATCTCCCTCTCCTGGACAGTGTTCATATCATCCCTGCCCCCTTCAACTGTGCAGCGGCTCAGCCTGAGAGCAGGCAGGGGCGGCAGTGCCAACACTGAGGATTTTGTGGAATCCAAAGCACGCCCCATCCCCATCTTCATCCCCGGCAACCATTCTCTCTGACCCACGCACTAGAACTATTTTTAAACAATATACTTTTGCCCGGTTGTGGAGGGAAAAAAAAAAAAGAAGAAGAAAGAAAGAAACACCCTCCCCAGGATTCAAGCTGAAGATGGAATGATTGCCAAATGCTAACAGCTTTTCAAACAGGACGCAGTTAAAAATACGTCTGAAATGGTTTTAACTCAAATTCAAAAAATAGCTTAACCGACTGGGGAGCTGTAGGCAGTGGGGGCTGGGGAAGCTGAAGAGGCAAAGGGATTCCCTTCGGAGGGGCCTAAGGCAAACCTTGCCACAGGGACACAGGGCAGATGCCTGGTTTCTTTTTCCATGTGAATTAAACCTTTCGAAAACACAGACCAGATCTCCAGGGAAAGCGGTGACACCAGAATGCTTGTTGCGGCTCCACATGAGGAGATGTTCTGATATGAGCCAGACCATGTGTCTTCCTGGACCTTCACCACTCTACGTGCGATTGCAGCTGCACCAGTGTTGCCTCCGAGTGTGGCAGGAAAGAGAATCTCAGTCTCCGCCCTGTCTCCAATCCCTGCAGACCTGCTCAGTCAGAATCTGCACTTCACCAAGATGCCAAGGTGATTCAAACTCAAATTCAAGTATCACAGGTGCTACCATGGACTCTATCATGGCACCTTAACCCTAAAAAGGATTGGGTTTGAAATATTTCTCCCCAGTTATACAAGGAAACTGAGACCCAAGGAGGGACTCATCTAAGGTCACCAGCTGAGTCAGTCTAACCCTATCATTTAGAGTTCCATGCCCTCCCCTAGGACTTAAAGTTCCAAATTAGGCTTCATCATCAAACCTAGTCAAGGACAGCAGAGAATTTCCATTGCTTTCTTTCTAGGTGTAAAGGACCTAGAATGTAAAACATCCTCTTAAAGCAATATTTCTCCAAGTAGTCAATATTACTCCAAGTTTCAGTAGGTTGCTATACCTATCAGACACTCTATACCTATACCTATCAGACACTCTATACCTATACCTATCAGACACTCTGTGAAAAAGACTCTATTGTCAAATATGATCAGAAAATCCATAATGTTCATTAATATATTTAGGTCTCTGAGAAGTAGTACAGAAGAGAAACTTGCTTAACATTGTTTAATACAGTGTTTTCCAAAGTTATTTTACCACAAAACCCTTTTTTTTTTCCATACAGGAGACCTATTAATATGAATAGCATCATATTCAGAGAAATACTCATTGGGATTCACTGCCTTTTACTATTTAATCACCTGCTCAATCAGTCTGCAGGAAAGCATAATATTTCATGGTATTTCATGAAGATGGGTGCAGGAGGAAGACTTCCTTTTATAACAGCCCCCCAAATGTCATCAACCTGTGACTGATCACTTTCTGCAGCAAGGAGCTGACTACATACAAAGCAACCCAACTCATCATTGGATGACTCCTATATTTAGAAACATGAAGTGAAGTGAAATGATGTTGCTCAGTCGTGTCCAACTCTTTGCAATCTCATGGACTGTAGCCTACCAGGCTCCATCCATGGGATTTTCGGCAGGAATACTGGAGTGGATTGCCATTTCCTTCTCCAGAGGATCTTCCCGACCCAGGGATCGAACCTGGGTCTCCCTCTTTGCAGGCAGATGCTTTACTGACCATCTGAACCATCAGGGAAGCCCATTTAGAAACATAACTAAGCCCAAATCCTCCTTCTCGCAACATCTTGAGCAACAGTTGCTTAAATTTTATCTTCAGCACCAGTGTGCACAGGGATCTGATCCTTGTTTCTAACAGTTATCCTTCACACACAACTCTAGTAGTGACAAACTAATAAGTCGTTTCTGTCTTCTATAGTCCAGGTTCAAACATTTCTCAGAATCACAGAATTTAGAGCTTAAAAGTATTTACTTAAAATCCTTTATCTAACCCCATAATACTTATTACCTAACCCAATCTTTTCATTTTACAGATGAGAAAACCGTGCCCAAGAATGACTTCCCCAAGATCAAGCAGTCAGGGGAAACTTAACCTGGGAGACTGGATTCGAGTGTAACAAGGGGCTTGTGTTCTTTTTTTGGTACGAGGGCTTCAGAAAGCTCCTCACCAGGAGCTCCTGGGTGTTTGAGGTTCATGTCTAGCCTCCAAGGCTCATCATAGAGAATCACACAGCCTCCCACATCTTTCCTCCTGGTACCCCCGTCAGATGCCACATTGGGGGCCAGATGAGTCACCAAGCTCACCCAGCATAGGGAGCGTGTTCCAGCCTCTCCCCTCCTGGAGTAGCCGAGCTGGGACTGTTCTTCACCCCACACTGCCTCCTCACCACTGATGCCATCTGCACCCTCCTTCTCAAGGATCACCATCTGCTTTCCTGATACCACTCAGCCGCCCCCAGCACTTTGCTTGGCTTTCTAACCCACCACTTGGGCCTCCCTCCTTGCAACTTGTGACTTCCCTTCTCTGTTCTCTTTCCACAGTCTTCATCCACTCATGCTTCACCCCTGCAGCCCACAGCTTCGAGAGCTTGCATGCTTACAGTCCGCTTTCTTGATCTCTCATGTCAAGCCCCAACTAACCTAGAAATTCCTTCACAGCCCATTGCTTAGGCTAAGATTTGCTTTGAAGCTATATATGTCTGATGAATAAGTAAATGAGGCTTTTACTTTCTGCCCCTTTTCTGTGCCCACCTGGCCTCCGATGTTCTTGAACACCATCACATAAAGCCCTCTTGCCCCTCTTTCTACAAGTATACTCCCTTCCTACAAAGCAGTTAGGGGCTGGGAACACACTAGGGGTTAATTAAATGCAAAGCGATAGTACTAGGTCACTAAGAAATATTTCTGAAGATGACTGCTGCTCCTTTACTCACTGGAAAGGAGGGCAGTGATCACATCTATATAACCATATGCATAACATTTTAAAGTTCTCAATAAATACATGATAAACTTTTTTTTTTTTCAAGTTTGGGCATATGAAGCCCATAAAGATTTCCACTTGTTTTAGTATCTATTATCTCATTTAATATTTGGGGGACTTCTATAAGGCTGGAAAAAGAGGTTCAGGGAAGCAGTTCTGATCTGGGGCATCCGGTTTCCATACCTGTGTACTTCCCTTCCTTCTCTGCACCCCTAAAGGTACCAACCCAAAGGGCCAAACCCCAGATCCTTCATTTAAATAGAGATTTTCTATTTTCTTCCTCTCCATTCTAATCAGTAGTTCTCCCTTTCTCTGACACTCCCTTTCCCTGTCTACAGCTCCTTGAGAAGACCTTCATACCCTTTCCATTCTTTACTCCTTATTGGATGTGTGGCAAATACAGGCGTTAGGAAACAAAAGTTTTTTTTTACCAAAGGTTTCTCTGGAAGGAAACCAGAACCCTGTGTGAAGGGTAAGTGTGAAAAACAGATTTCAGCGATTAATGCCCTATACACACTGGAGGTGAAAATAGATTTTAGGCAATTATTGACTAAGAAAATCTCAAAATGTGAAAATTTGGCATGTAACTATGGGGACCAGGGAATCAACCTCTCCCCCCTCCAAATGCTCTGATGCGTCAGCCTCTAAATTCTGAATTAACTGGTTCAAGTCTTCTTTCTGCTTTGCAGCCTCTGATAGTAAGTTGGCCCTATCAGTGCCAAACACTGGAAAGAAAATTAAAAGTCTAGAAAATCAACCAAATTCGGGTAAATCACCTCAGAAGCATTGAAATATATCAATAGCTGCACATTTTTAGTTTTTGAAGATTAACTCTCCATTTAGCTCTTCCATGTTCCATCACCTTTTCTCTAATTTATCTTCTAATTCATGTAATAAGTCTAGGTCTCTTCAGAAATTGATGACCCCCACCTCCTCTTAGTACTACCACTTAGGTCTGAAGCACATGAAGACCATGTTGTGGGGATGGACAAGGTCTCTACAGTAGATATTTTGGTGGGGGGTGAGGAGAGAAGGTACCCCTTTTACTTCCTGGAAAAGTCAAGAAAAAAATGCTCATAGGTCAAGCTAACTACCTCAATCCCCTAAATCACACCCCATCTTCCTTCATGCCAATCGTGTGAATTAACATGAACAACAATTCCACCGGAAGGTGAGACACATCAGGCTTACAAATACAGCTCCCAACATCTCTTTGCTTTGTGTCCCAAGTGCTGGTGACCCTTGCTGATCAGAAGTGGTTCTCCATTTAGGTCTCTTTTCTTAAGCTGTATGTTGACTTTTTTCCTTTTAAATTTGCTCTTGCAAATTTCTCCTAATCCACAGGACTTTATTAACTCTCTCCCTTTCTCTGGATTCTCCTCCAAGAGGCCACCATATTATTCTTGGGCATAGATTTGTTTACCAATCATATCGTATTCCAATTAGAAAGAATACAATAGTAAGATAGACAAACAAATCTCCTGTCTTCATGTACCTTATATTCTAGTAGGGATGAGGAATAGAAAATAATAGAGCGCACAAATACATGAGACACTTTCAAAGAGTGATAGGTTAGTAAAGTTGCTTAGTCGTGTCCGACTCTTAGCAACCCCATGGACTGTATCCTACCAGGCTCCTCCGTCCATGGGATTTTCCAGGCAAGAGTACTGGAGTGGGTTGCCACTTCCTTCTCCAGAGGATCTTCCCGACCCAGAGATCAAACCCAGGTCTATGGCATTGTAGGCAGACACTTTACCATCTGAGCCACCAGGGAAGCCCTTCAAAGAGTGATAACTAGTGTGGGGGAAAAAAAAAGTGAAATCAAAGAATTTTATGAAAGTGTCTAGGGGAAAGTAGAGCAGTTTTAGACTGGATGGTCAGGGAAGGCTCTTCTGAAAAAAATTTTATCTGAGTCTTGACTGATAAGAAGTATTCCATCATGAATGAATTTTTTTTTCAGGGTGTTAGGACAAATATTACTTGGTAAAATTCCAGCTAAAAGGTAAGTAAAATTTCAGAAATGACATTAAGGTGTATCATACTTAGAAGTCAATCTATAAAAAGAGGTGGGAGGCATTTATTAGAGGAAGGACATGAGAGCAGGGGAAAATCAAGCCACCCAAATATTTTTCTGACCTCAGGGGACATGTAACCACTTCCCAGGAAGTTGTAATCTTCAGGTTTTTATAGCACAGTGATTAAGAGAATGGACTCTAGAAGCAGACTAGTCTCCAATCTTGCAATTTACCATCTGTGTGACCTTTAGCATGTTATATAACTTCTCTGTGCTCCACTTTTCTGATTTATAAAATACTTATAATAAGGGTGTCTACTTCAAAATGTTGTTGTGATAGTTAAACAATTTGATATGTGTAAAGCACTCATAACAAGTCACAGAATATAGTATATGCTGTGTAAGTATTGTCATCATATTGCCAGGTGCATCCTTTTATGAACACCCATGCACACGTCAGCATCAGACATTCTCCCTGCACACTTATCAGGGCAATCAGTATAGAGATCCCTGCGCAAACTGAGGAATTCAGATCCCAGCAGGAAGCTGATTTAAGTCTAAAGATACTTTCTTTCTTTTTTTTTTTTTAACAAAGTCAGAGATGGAGATTTAGATTTATATAGACTTGTAGAGGCCTCTGACTCCTTTAGAACCTACTCAAGTCTCACAATGATTCATAGAAGCACAAAAGGAGCCCCAATATTCCCATGACTTTTCCCCAGGTTTCTTCTTGGTTCTAACCACTACCTGAAGTCCAGAGTTGTCAGTCGCCAGATATAAGTACTTGTTAGGGGGGTAGGCAGCCTTCCTGGAGTCAGAGCTCATCTAATTCCCTTGTGATCTATAAGTCTGTCCTAGGCTCAACATCTAGCACATTGTCTAGCATATAAAAGGTTCACCCACAATATTTGTGGAATAAGTGAATTGTGGTTCTTTCATCTTGTTTGTGCTTCAGGTGGACAATAACACAAACCCTATAATTAATATAAGCATCTGCTTCTTTTCTCACAACCACTAGGAAGAAAGCTAAATAAATGAAGCATTCTAAAAACAGTCATTTGACACCATAAAATAAGAGAAATGTGAAAGTAGTCGTTAGTTTTTAGGGCAGATATTTGTTCAGCAAGTCCTCAGCTGCTTGCTACTCTAGTTTTATCTCAGCCCTCCCATGGGGCAATCATTATTAGAACTGTTTGTGGACAGTTTCTCCTCAAATTCCCTTACAAAAGTATACTACTCGTAGGACAACGAAGAGCTCCCAACAGCATCCCTCCTGGCTGCCTCAGTTTTCTCAGCACCACGGAGAGCTCCCAACAGCATCCCTCCCGGCCGCCTCGGGTTTCTCAGCGCCACGGAGAGCTCCCAGGCTGTTCAGCCATTGTGCGGGAGCTGACTTTTCACAGTCCCTGAAAACTCCACTAGGAATTGCAGACTGAATAGGGTCGCACAGATCGGACACGACTGAAGCGACTTAGCAGCAGCAGCAGTAACCCCTAGTGAACCACCTCCACTGCAATTCAAATATTGGAATGGGGCAAAAGGTGACTGGGGTAAAAATTGCCCCAAAGTCGAAGAAATAGCCAAATAATCCACCATCCAGCGGTATGGCTTAGGGTGGGCCTGAGGACAATTGACTAATGATTGCAGCTATTTTGTGCCAGCTCGGCATTTTTACTTCCCTTTCCCCCTCCTCGCCACCAAAGTTAAAGGCCCAAGGTGAATTCAGAACCAGCAGTCCAAACTGTGATCGGATCAACGCGGCTGCACCAGACAAAACTGATCTTATCTGAATGGTGACTTTATCCACTTTGGAGAGCAGAACGCATTACAATAATAAGGAGCGACAGAAATGGGAGGAAGAACAATCACAGCAGAGCCAGGAAAGAATTCACTTTGCTATCATTTTGGAAGATTAATTCTAAGTTTCCCTCCTATAAATGTCATTTTTCACTTCAGCAGGAGGTCTGGGGTCTGAAATTATTCTAGCCAACTTGCAGAATGCATCACTTTGCACCTGATTTGCAATCCATTTCCGCTACCTCCTACCACGCTCAATGATGTTTAATGGTCACT
The DNA here is from genome assembly GCA_006410935.1 of Redunca redunca. Taxonomy (NCBI): domain Eukaryota; kingdom Metazoa; phylum Chordata; class Mammalia; order Artiodactyla; family Bovidae; genus Redunca; species Redunca redunca. The sequence goes on from SJYQ01000065.1 coordinate 540,240, forward strand.
TGGGCCCCTACATTCTCCACCATGCTGCTGTGAGGAGGTACACACACTGGAGGTCAGGTAGAAGAATACAGGTGTTTGGTTAAGAAAATAGTATGTGAGATTACAGACACAAAAAAGCACATACATTCTCACAAAGAATAGAGTTGTATGGCTGCAAGAGGAAGAGGGAAAGGAAAATGTATAGAAACAAATGTGTGTGTTTAAATAATGCATTATATCTAGACCTAGACCGTCTAGGTTTCTCACCCACTCACTAGTTTAAGTGAGAGGATTATATTATTACCTGGATAGTATTTCCAGTCTCATCTCCTTAGCAGCCCCCTAAATTCTAGCCACACTGGATCAATCGCCTTTTCTCAGACTTGCGGCATATGTATACACCTCCATGTTTTTACTCACGCTGTCCCCTCCTCCAAAAATTCCCTCCTGACTCCTTTCTCCTCTCTACCTCCCCACCCAATTAAAATCATATTCACACTTCAAGGCCCATATCAAAGGCCACCTCTTCCAAAACCCTAACCCCCCTCTGTCTCTCACAATTACTATTCACTTTTTCACCTTTGTCTTCACAACAGGCTATTTTAAACTCATATCAGAGCTATTTTCTTGCATATTTCTCTCCCCCTCTAAACTGTAAACTCCTTGAGAGCAGGAGTCTTTCTTATCTTTGTATTCATGGCAGTACATTACTGCTTTTTGGTCACAGGTACAACATAATACATTTGAGTAAATGCATGATTAAACAAAATTAGCAGTATTAAGCACAACCCAGAATATCTTCCTCAGTCATCTTTTACTGGATGTTTGTACTATAAATAACTTGGAAATAGCTGAGTCTTTACAGGTACTGATTTCCCCCAACCAGCTTAGCAACTGGGAGAGGCAGGGAGAATTCACCTGAAGACTCTAGTGTGCCTGGCTAGGCCTATATCTACGGGCTTTCCTGGTGGCTCAGATGGTAAGGCGTCTGCTGAAATGCAGGAGACCCAGGTTCAATTCCTGGGTGGGGAAGATCCCCTGGAGAAGGAAATGGCAATCCACTCCAGCACTTTTGCCTGTTAACATCTACAGTCCCCAACAATGAACAGGATGGAGCACATCTTGGTGACTCTTACTTGCGTGACTGATGACATCTCTCCCACTGATGGTCAGACACTACTTTTAACCCCAGGGTGCTAACTTGAAATTTCCTACCCTAGCAGACTTTTAAGAGTTACAGTCTCTGATGTTACAAGTTCTAGCTTTCCCCCCAAAATTCATAATCTTCCCTACCAACTCTCTCCTACCCCACCAAACCCCAGGACCTGGATCCTTCAAAGCACCTCTGTGCTGAGTGCTGATGCATCAGCTCAGAGTAACCATGTGTGAGCGTAGATGGGAACATGACTTAAACACAGCAGCATGTGTATTGCTGTTTACACTCAGCATCACTCTGTGTGCCATTATACAAAGGTGGGAGCATACTCCCACTTGGAACAGGGCATTCCTCAACCCCTCACGGGAAGAATGCTGATAAATTTGATGTCAGAGAAATGCCTCCTCTGCCTTTCTCATAAACCTTCTGTGTGTGCTTAGGCACTCCGTCGTGTCTGACTCTTTGTAACCCCATGGACTGTAGCCTGCCAGGCTCCTCTGTCCATGGGAATTCACCAGGCAAGAATACTGGCTGGAGTGGGTTGTCATTTCCTTCTCAAGGGGATCTTCCCAATTCAGGGATCAAACCCGGGTCTCCCACGTCGCAGGATTCTATACCAGCTGAGCCACAAGGGAAGCCCTGCATGCCACAACTCATAAACCTTCTATCTAAGAGCAATTTTCAGTTCTCTGGACCTGTGTCTTCCACATCCAGCACTCTTAGGATTGAGTCTGACCAAAGGGAGGAGGGAGTGAAGGCTGTCGAGTCTCAGAACCACCTCATCACTGGCAGCCTTCGGAAGAGTCTGATGCTGAGCTTCATTTCCCACTTCCCAGTCCCCCCACTCCATGTGTCTCCCCTCACTGGCTTCTTCACATACTGCTCCACACCTCGCTCAGCTCCTTTCAGGTTTCTTGGCTGAATCTTGATGGGTAGATTATGACCTTCCCGTCTTGCTCAGCCCACTGGTCTGTGTCTTTGATTTTGACCTATCTGCTTCTTGAGTCTTGAGATGTAAGTGGGCTGTGTCTCCTGGGTTAGTCCAAGAATATTACTTTTCCTGCCCCTGACAAGATGAGGAACATGAGATGGTTGGATGGTATCACCGACTCAACGGACATGAGATTGAGCAAACTCTGGGAGATAATGAAGGACAGGGAAGCCTGGTGTGCTGCAGTCCATGGGGTCCCAAAGAGTCAGACATGACTTAGAGACTGAACAACAGCCCGAGACGAGGAAGATGCAGCGCACTTGAGCCAAGAAGGAAGAAAAGGTTATCGTAACACCATGCTTTAGCAGATGCAACAGTCCTGCATCCTGAATGATCCTTTTGTCTCACTGTGATCACTTTCTAAAAACTGAGGTTTTCCACTGCTCCAGGACTCTTTCTCATTCTCCCCCCAGTAGCCACCATTACTGCCAGTGCTAAAGAAGTTAAAGAAGCAGCCAATATTAGGGGGAGAAGTATTATGCTGAGTTTGAGTTTATCTCTACTTATTCACGCTCTGGGGCCTACCTCTCTTGAACCTCAGTTTCCCCATCGGCAACGTACTTAACCCAGGATTCTGATGACTAAATCAAGCAGCAGAAGTGACAATATGTGGGATGATGCCTGGCCCATGAGACAAAAAAAATCTGTTCCTGAAGCCTGTGGGGCAGTCCTCAAGGATTCTATGGTTAGCGTGGACTTGTGGCAGGTGGGGGCAGCAGAGGGCCACTGGGGGACCAGAAGCAAAGGTAGGAGGCCCAGGTCTTCTGAATCCTTGGTTCTGGGAGACGGGTTCTAAGAGCAGGCATCTCAAGCCAGCTCAGGTCCTCTACCAAGGAAATGCAGGAGAGAGAGCAGGTAGGTGCACAGAGGCCCATCTGAGACAAGAGGGTGGTGAGAGTCATGAGGTCAGGATGTCAAGAATTCATTAGAGAACTGGCACCATCAGCCAGCCATACCAGCTGGGGAGCCGAGGAGTACCAGAGAGGCTGGCAACCTGCAGTTACGGGAGTGGCCTCCTTTAGAGGCTTCTCAGAGCTACCGCACCACTGGAAACAGGTTCTCCTTGGCCTCAACAAAGCCAGCCCACATCAACAAAACTATTGTGTTGGGGGAAGTTCGTTTATACATATAATTCACACCCTTCGCTGAACTGTCAAGATTTACGAGTTTCTTCTGGCCTGATAATGCCCCTGTCTTGAGGCACTTGCTAAAAAGCTCGTCCTTACCATTTCCTTGTCTCTTATTCCCAAGCTGCAAAACTGATTTTCAAATAGGCTGCCTCAGGGTGCTAGGGCAGGTGTTGAACATCCACCCTCAGAAATCATGAAGGCATCTGAACCTATTTCATTGTAGGTAAAAGGTGGGGTGGGGTTGCGGGGGCAGGATAAGGTCTCTTCCTCCTTCTGAAGCCTCTCAGTCTAAAGCTGAGAGCTTCTCCTTCAGTCACCTTGTGCCAAGCAGCAGCTCTGTTTTGTGTGACCCTGATTGGCAATGACATCACCTTACAGCCAGGGACTCCAGGTGGGGCATTAGAGTGGGAGTTCAGCTGCCCCCCCCGCCAAACATTGGACCCCAGGCTTTGGTGGCACTCAAGCCTTAAAGCATGCATACTACACAGGGAGCTTGCCCCCACAAAACCACCCCTAGCTGCACATTCGTATCACCCGGGAAGCTTTCGTTTACTGTTTATTATTTATTTATTTGGCGCATCCAGTGCTAGCTGCAGCAGCACGCAGCCTCTGTCGTTGGGGCACACGGACTCTCTAGCTGTGGCCCACCTGCTCTCTAGTTGAAGCATAGGGGCTTAGCGGCTCTACAGCACGTGGAATCTTACTTCCCCGACCAAGGATGGAAAGCACGTCCCTTGAGAAAGACAGATTCTTAACCACTAGACCACCAGAGAAGTCCCTGGGAAGCTTTTCAATGAGCCATTTATGACCAAGCTTCCAGCACCAGAAATTTTCATTTTATTAGTCTGGGTTAAGGTAGGAATCATGATCAAGATATCTACTGACCAGTAAGGCATGAGCCCAGGCAGGCAGACAGATGCTGGCAGCACGCATACCTGCATGTACACGCTGGATGTCAACCCTAGCCCTGGGCCCGACTATCAGTATGTTTGAAAAGCAACCTAGATGATCCTAACAGGCAGCAAGAGGGGAGAACTGTATGGCTAGACTTTGCCTCTGAGTAAATGTCCAGTGACTGAAGTCTCCTCCATGAAGGAGAGTAGCTCACAGACAAATTGACCTAAGACTCTGTCTGCACTAGAAAAGCAAGCAAGGGGATGAGGTGGTCACAGAGCACACAGCCAGGGCTCCAGGGTCTCAGGGCAGGGAGAATGTCACCTCCGTCTTTGACCCTCCAGGGCCTCTCACGGTGCATGGCACACAGTCCATGGTCAGTAATATCTGGCGATGTATGAATAGCACTGATGCTTTATGAGCTTCTGTCACGAAGCTAAATGACATACACGACCCCACAGAGAATGCATGAGCAAAGTGCAAATACTGTTTATGCACTCTGTAAAAGAGGCTTTACTTTTATTGAATGAAGGGAAGGGGGTGCTGTTGCTCGTTTTTCACAAGTATTTGCAGGGAAATCACTGAGTAGTTCAGAAGAAAGTGGGGATTCCTTTGCCTTTGTGCAACCACCCCCATCCCAAACTGTCTCCTGGGGTCGACGGAAGCTTGCTGCATGGGTATGCTTCCAGCCTCACCAACCAAAGCCTGAAATTCTGAGGGACGATTCAGCTATTAAGCCCCCCAATCTGTCCCTTGGGCTGCTGTCCCACCCCCAAACCATGATGGCCCCTCTTCCAGGCCTCTCCTGCCACACTCCCTTCACCCCCCGCAGCCCTGACCCACTTCCGCCATCTGCACCATGGTGTGGGTCTCTGGCTGAATTGGAAAAAGGAGGGAAAAAAAAAAGACAGCCATTAGGAATCTTAATGAGACCAAGTTCATTTCATTATGTTGTCATTTCATATTTCACCGCTCTGACAGTGAAGGCACAGGAGAACCCAGAGGGCCTTTCTGCTCTGCACACAGGATGGAGAGGCAGGAGGAAGGGGGCACATGGCTGAGAGATAGGAGGAGACCACGCCCCCTCCCTGCCCACACCAGAACCAAAGTGGGGCAGGGCTGGCCCCTTCCCTGGTGATCAGCGGCGAGAGTCGGAGGCAGGAGGCTGAAGGAGCACCTTTCCTTACAGAGGGGCTCTGATCAAACCAGGGCAGGCAGGGAGGAGCCCTCCTCCACGCCGAGCTCTCGCGTGTTCTCAAATACAAACAGAGCTGGCCTCGGGGCATCATAGAAATTGCCATTATAAATTCAGATGGTGCACCAGGGGGTGCCTCATTTTCTATTATTGTGGTTGGTCTCATGAGCCACTCCAGCAATAGGATCTCAAAAGTGCAAGTGCTACCCCCGGGGGCACCGTTAGAAACACATTATTTTTAAAGCACCGCAATAAAGTATGAACTCAAACAACTTCATTGAAATAAAGATTAATATGGAACATGTGTTCCTCGGCCTCCTCCCACCCACACAGCGAACAACCCAAGCCCTGCCCCCTCTGCCCAACCCCCCACCCCCANTGCCACTCAGGGCTTGAGAAGATAGGGGACACAGAACTTCGGTGATGAGGAGATGGGAAGGCCAAGCCATGCCAGACACCAGGGGAAGCAGCAGAGGCCACTCTCGAGATTCCAGGCTTGTTAGCCAGTGGGATGCAGTGAAGACATGGGCTGCACTGGAGGACAGAGTCCTGGGTCTCTCCAGGTTCAGTCACTAACTAGAGGCATGGACCTGAGCACATCAGTTAACCCCTCAGCACCTCAATTACGTTTTCTCTAAAAGAAAACTAAATGTCTCTCCTTATTATTCCTGTTTCACAGGGTTACGGTGAGAAAGAACCAAGGTAAGGCAGGTTGTAGGAAATGTCATTAAAACTAGGACATACCATCCTAGCTTAAGACACATGCTACGTTTTATTATGTTTCACAGATATTACATTTTTTACAAATTGAAGGTTTCAGCAGTCCTGTGTCAAGCAAGTCTATCAGTGCTATTTTCCCAACAGTCTTTGCTCACTTCATGTCTCATTTAGTGGCATATTTTGGTAATCTTACAATATTTCAAACTTCCTCATTTTTATTATGTTTGTTATGATGACCTGTGACCAGTGATCTTGGATGTGACTATTGGAAAATAAATATCTTGCAGAAGCTTCAGACAACGGTTAGCATTTTTGCATTAAAGTATTTTGTAATTAAGGTATGTACATTGTTTTTTAGACATAATGCTATTTCACACTTCATAGACTACAGTCGAGTGTAAACATAACTTTTTACATGTACTGGGAAACCAAAGAATCCATATGACTCGATTTATTGCAATATTTGCTTTACTTTGGTGGTCTGGAAACTCACTCACAATAGCTCCAAGGAATGCCTGTATGCCCTTCCACAGGGTATAATCCAGGGAAAGGACCTCAGCTTTCCCTGGCCACTGAGGCATAGGAAAGCATCAAGGCCCACCACCAGCGGACGTAACACCTTCCTCTCAGCTCAGCCCAGCTGGGGACTGGGGAGCAGCCAGGGGTTGGACACTTAGGCTTTGGGGGAATATTTTTGCACAGGTTAGGAGATGCAGGCAGTATCTCCTGGTCTGCAGGAAGCAGACCAGTGAAAAAGAAAACAGAAGACTTTCTACTAGACGAAGCAAAGAGGCAGAGGAAATGTGCTCTGAAAGTGCAATAGTGATCAAAATAACCTTACTGAACGTCTTCGCCTTCCCTTACACTAGAGAGCTCGGAGCTGCTCCCTTGCAGTCTCTCATCTCCACAGGAAGTGGGGGTCAGAGACAGCCTTCCCTCCATAGACCAGATGAACACAAGCAGTTGTTGAACGAGGAGGGAAAAACCAAGGGTGGGACTCCCAGATCCAGGGCCTCTAATCCAGCCTCCTTCCCTTAGAATCTAGGTCTTGAAGAGGAGTGTTTAGAGGCAGTTCTCATCAAAGGGAAACTATATCATCAGATGGGGTTGCCTACCATGAGTTAACAGACAGAAAATAAAAATTCATGCCACAGGACCAGACTTTCATCCATCCAGATGCAAAGAAGGACTTACCATCCTCCCTGAAATCTTGCCCCTCCCCCCACCGTAGCCTAGGAGAACCATGCAGGGGTGGCTGGGGGCACCAGAGAATCCTGGGTAAGGGAGGAAATAACAGTGAGGGGCTGGCATGGGGGCGGTTAGGACGGAACCCTCTGCCGTTACTACTGCCAGTGCCATGCAAGAGGCGTGGGGGCTAATTAACAGTGGGAGACAGATGCCCCTGTGGGTTTTGCATCTCTTTCACTTTCTGTTTCTGGAAGGGAAAGAGAATGGTCATAAAAATAACTGAAATGACATCAAATATTTAAATTTCATCAGTGCAGGGAAAAAGGAAGAAAGTGAGATGAAAAATTGCTATAAACAAGGCACAAAGCTGGGCTGTGGCAGGAGGGCTCTTTCCTCTCTGGCTTAGCTGGTGACACTGCCATGCTATACCAAGATGCCACTCACCAGATATTCCCAGGAAAGTGCATGGGGTGGGAGGATGAGCTTTACCTCATCTCTGAGGGCTGGTGAGTCAAGGTAGCAGAACTGGGTCACGTGTGGAAGCTTGGCTCTGTTTTGTGGACCAGTCTCTACTTGTCACCCTGGCCCACTCTCTCTGGAAGGCACATCGTTGGCCATGAAGGGGACAGACAGAAAGGTGGGGGATAGAGTAAAACCAGAAAACCAGAGGGTGGGCCCGTAACAACATCTATGCTCCACGGGCCAAGGAAGGTTCAATATGGAACCTGCAGTGAGCTCTGAGGACAGGAAGGCAGGGAAGACAGTTCAGGCCCATAGCTGATAAAGGAGTTGGAGTGAAATGCACGCTATATCCTTGCCACCCTCCTCCATTAAAAAATGGTTGTTGTTGTTTTTTAGTTGCTAGGTCCTGTCTGGCTCTTTGCAACCTCATGGACTGTAGCCCGCCAGGCTCCTCTGCCCAAGAGATTTTTCAGGCAAGAATACTGGAGTGGGTTGCCATTTATCTCTCCAGGGGATCTTCCTGACCCAGAGATCGAACCTACACCCCCTGCACTGGCAGGCAGATTCTTCACCGATAAGTCACCAGGGAAGCCCCTTTCTTTAAACAGAGGGGATTAAATGAAGTGGGAGCATGGGAACTCCCCTGGCCTGAGAGTGGGGGGATAGCAGAACAGAGTGGAGAAGCTTAGAGTCATCGCGGCCTGATCAAAGCAAGCTGAGGGTCAGAAACACAGATCTGAAGAGGCGTGTGGCGCTCCGAGCCTGAAACCAGGGAAGCTCTAGGGTCCAAGCAGATGGACCAAGTCAGTTAAAATAAGCAGAAGGTAAGGCTGTAGCCTGCCTTCCACAGTAGACTCAGCAGGCCTTGGTGACTGGGAGGAGCAAGTCTGGACTCTCAGGTTTGGGCAATGGATCCAGTGAATTAGTGAACTTGTAGATTGTAGGTACCGGAGGGACTACAGGTGTCTAGAGGAAGGATGAGCATCATGGCACAGGAAAGCGCCTTTCTTACTGAAAACCTAGAGAACAAAGGGATAGAAGATTAAACTCTGAATAGAAAGGATGCTTTATGAGACTGAGCTCCTTGTCTCTGGCAGTATTCAAGTAGCATCTGCGTGGCAGAGACTTCTACAGCAAGGGAGCAGCAATCCCACAGAGTATCTAAGATCTCATGTTTGCATTACATTTCTCTTCCTCCTACCCACCCTGTACCCCACCCTAACCCCCATAGACCTAGTTATACTCAACGACACATGTCATCAAGTTAGGAAGAGAAATTGGCTCAATTTGTTGTTCAGCTGCTCAGTCATCTCTGACTGTGACCCCATGGACTGCAGCAAGCCAGGCTTCCCTGTCCTTCACCATCTCCCAGAGCCTGCTCAAACTGTCCATCATGTAAGCGATGCCATCCAATGATCTCAACCTCTGTCAGCCTCTTCTCCTCCTGCCTTCAATCTTTTCCAGCATCAGGGTCTTTTCTAATGAGTCAGCTCTTCACATCAGGTGGCCAAAGTATTGGAGCTTCACCTTCAGCATCAGTTCTTCCAATGAATATTCAGGACTGATCTCCTTTAGGATGGACTGGTTTGATCTCCTTGCAGTCCAAGGGACTCTCAAGAGTCTTCTCCAACACCACATTTCAAAAACATCAGTTCTTTAGCTCTCAGCTTTCTTTATGGTCCAGCTCTCATATCCATACTACTGGAAAAACCATAGCTTTGACTAGACAGACCTTTGTCTGTAAAGGAAATCTCTGCTTTTTAACTTGCTGTCTAGGCTGGCATAGCTTTTCTTCCAAGGAGCAAGCATCTTTTACTTTCATGGCTGCAGTCACCATCTGCAGTGATTTTGGAGCCCAAGAAAATAAAATCTGTTTCCATTGTTTCCCCATCTATTTGCCTTGAAGTGATGGGACTGGATGCCATGATTTTTGTCTTTTGAATGTTGTTTTAAGCCAGCTTTTTCACTCTCCTCTTTTACCTTCATCAAGAGGCTCTTTAGTTCTTCTTTGCTTTCTGCCATTAAAGTGGTGTCATCTGCATATCTGAGGTTATTGATATTTCTCCTGGCAGTCCTGATTCCAGGTTATGCTTCATCCAGCCCTGCATTTCACATGACGTACTCTGCATATAAGTTAAATAAGCAGGGTGGCAATATACAGCCTTGATGTACTCCTTTGCCAATTTTGAACCAGTCCATTGTTCCACGTCCAGTTCTAACTGTTGCTTCTTGACTTGCATACAGGTTTCACAAGAGGCAGGTAAGGTGATCCGGTATTCCCATCTCTTTCAGAATTTTCCAGTTTGTTGTAATCTACACAATCAAAGTTAGTAATAGAAATTGGTTGGATGATGCAGGGGAAATGCTTCAAAAGTATACAGAAGTCCACTAACATGCAAGAATGTATCCTCTCAAATAGAAATCCTATTAATTGTCCATAGTCCAAAGGGAGGTGAAGAGGCTGTCTTCTTTCCCCCAGTTATAACCATCTGAGCATTCTTCTGCCCTCACTGGGGGATAAGACTCTTGCAGGTCAGCAGCATCTGCCTTGATTCAAAGTGGTACCCTTTGTGATCCATGAACAGTGCAGCTCAGAACACAAAGAGGATGGTGGGATTCCTGCTAGTTGCCTATCCAGTAGCATTCCCACCCCACCTTACAGCCTCCTCCTTAAAGCAAGCCCAACTTTATTCCATTATCAGGCAACCACAGATTTGTGGAAGACTGGCCCCAGCCCTAGGAAATGGATCTCGATTTCAGTTCACACCAGCAAGAGAACTCCACTCCCCTTGCTAGTAATGGTGTGTGATACCATTTTGACCAATGCGACCTGAGGGGAAAGCCTGCCCTTCGGTGAAGTTTTCTTTCTGTCTCCAAAACTGGCATATGGCTGTCTGCATGTGACACCACCTTGGGGCCATCTTGAGGCCCTGAGGCGAGGCCAACCCAACAGGGTAAGCCAAGACACAAAGGATGGTAGGGTGGGAGGAGAAAAAAGATCTGGAGACACGCTGGAGCCACAGAATCAACCATCCTGGAATGCCTACAGCTAGACTTCTTATTCTTGGAAGGGACATGATATTTTTCTCATTATTAAAACCACTTCTAGCTGAGTTTTCTACTACTTGCTACTGAAAGCATTCCAAATAATAGGCACGCCAGATAGCTTTTACCTCCGGGGCCTTTGTACGCACTCTTCTCTTCCTCCTGGGCCCTCTTTCCTCCACGACCGTCCTCCACTTGGATGTTCATTCATCTTTCATGTTTCAGTAGAGACATCCTGGCTCCCGGAAGCCATCCTTGACCTCTCTCATTAGCATCCCCTGCATCCTACTCTTCCTTCTCACAGCGCTTGCCTCTCTGTTCCAGCCTGTCCTTCACTAGGCTGCAAGCTCCCTGAGGACTGGGACTGTGCCCATATTATTCCCTGCTGTATCCCAGGTCTAGCACATAACAGGCACCCAAACATTTTATTTTTTCAACAGGTATTAAGAATAGTTAACGCTTCTTAAGCACATGAACCAAGTTCTAAACACTTTGATCCTCACAATCACCAGTGAAATAGGCACTTCATTATGGCCATTTTACAGGTGAGAGAACAGGCACAGAGAGGCTGATTCACTTGCCCAGGTTTACACAGCTAAAGAGTGCTAAACAAGAATTTTAACAGAGGTAGTCTCTTTCCACTGCACACTGAACACCTACTATTTGCAAGGCATGGTTGAAGGTGCTGGGAATACAGTGTGACCAAGACTAAGTTCCTGCCTTTGCAGAGCTTACATTTTAGTGGGAGGAGACAGATGATAAATAAGTAACAAATGCATATAACTTTAAAATCACAATCTTTTATTTAAATCTCATTTCCCCATTAATCACTGGTATAACCCCCTCTGAACCTCAACTCATAATCATATGTACAACTGGATCGATGTGGGAGCAAATTAAGAATACTTGTAAAATGGCTTTTTATACCATCTGCCACATAATAGGGGCTTAATAAATGTTAATGGTTGAATCTGGATCCCAACAAAGTATGAGCCCCATGAAGAGAAGTGAAAGGAGTTTTTTGGAACTGGAGAACTGGTTGAAGGAGTCTACAGAGAATGTGACTGCTCAGTTAGGAAAGGGTAATTTATCTTCTTGGTCTAGAAGGATTCCAGAACCAAGCCAGCTCCCAACTCCCTTTTCCCCAAGTTATTATCTACATCTGCTGGAGACAAAATAGGGATTGGCCAGATTGGGGACCAAGACATCAGTTTCTGGTGCTAAATCAGCACTCATGCCATACAAGAGGCTGCCAGCATGCTCGCATTAGTAAAGCCTTATCTGGCCTGTGAGGATCTCAATAATTGTCCCAGAGGCCAGCAAGGAGACCATCATCAATAGAATAGACCTGGGGGTACACAGTGATGGGAAAATGAACCCTAGGTCCTAATTATTGATGGATCTGGTCTTCTTCCATAATTGCATTGAATTATTAGTGCATATTTATTAAGAACCTATTTATTCATTATTTCAGAATGCATAAATGCTAATATATTTAACTGGTGCTGTTTTGAAAATTGTCATCTCTCTCAGCCCATCTTTTTGACCGCCCCAAGGCAAGGGAAAACCAGACATTTACACAGAGTAGAGGAGAGCTAGGGGCTTCTCAGATGGTGATAGTGGTAAAGAACCTCCCTGCCAATGTAGGAAACATCAGAGATGCGGGTTCAATCCCTGATTCAGGAAGATCCCTTGGAGGAGGGCACAGCAACTCGCTCCAGTGTTCTTGCCTAGAGAATCACATGGACGGAGGAGACTGGCAGTCTAGAGCCCACAGGGTCGCAGAGTCAGGCACGACTAAAGCAATTCCGCACTCATCCACAGAGGATAGCTACCTGGAGGAACAGCAAGCTTGGCCTTGGAGTACGGAAGGAAGCAGGGCAAAGACTAGTAGAGCTTTGCCAAGAGAACACACTGGCCATAGCAAACACCCTCTTCCAACAACACAAGAGAAGACTCGACACATGGACATCACCAGATGGTCAATACCAAAATCAGATTGATTATATTATTTGCAGCCAAAGATGGAGAAGTTCTATACAGTCAGCAAAAACAAGACCAGGGGCTGACTGTGGCTCAGATCGTTAACTCCTTATTGCCAAATTCAGACTTAAAGAAAGTAGGGAAAACCACTAGACCATTCAGGTATGGCCTAAATCAAATCCCTTACAATTATACAGTGGAAGTGAGAAATAGATTCAAGGGATTAGATTTGATAGACAGAGTACCTGAAGAACTATGGACGGAGGTTCATAACACTGTACAGGAGACAGGGATCAAGACCATCCCCATGGAAAAGAAATGCAAAAATGCACAATGGTTGTCTGAGGAAGCCTTACAAATAGCTGAGAAAAGAAGAAAAGCAAAAGGCAAAGGAGCAAAGGAAAAATATATCCATCTGAATGCAGAGTTCCAAAGAATAGCAAGGAGAGATAAGAAAGCCTTCCTCAGTGATCAATGCAAAGAAATAGAGGAAAAAAATAGAATGGGAAAGACTAGAGATCTCTTCAAGAAAATTAGAGATACCTAAGGAACATTTCATGCAAAGATGGGCTCAATAAAGGACAGAAATGGTATGGACCTAACAAAAGGAAGAGGTAGCAAGAATACACAGAAGAACTACACAAAATGAATCTTCATGGCCCAGATAACCACAATGGTGTGCAACTGAGAACACACAATTAATGACTATTCAGATGATTTATTTAGGCTTTGTTATTAAACTCAGTGATATAAGGAGCATCTTTGTGAAGTTGCTAGATCATTGTGTACATGTTTTTGGTGCTGCTTGTTTGGATTTACTGTGAAAAATGTCCTCTAAACTACTGTTCTACCTGTGATGTCCAATAAAAGTACCCTTCATATTAAAAAAAAAACAAAAAACAAAAAAAAAACAGTGAGGCTGCTACTTGTCCACCATAAGCTCCAAGCTTATGGGGGAAAATTCCCTGCCTTGCTTTGTAGTGAGTGGTTCATGTTCCTTAAAAATAGAAGCAGAAGTTTTATGTTTAAAAGAGTACCCCTCTCCTGCAAATCACTCACCTTTAAAATCCATACACTTAACCCAATGATTTCTCATGTCTTAATGCATTTGCAGAATTCTGCTTTTGGATATAATGTTAAGTCAGATTGATCCATCCAAGAAAACCAAATTTCTTACTTTATAGTCAGAGGAGTTGGTTGGTTCTCCTAAAACATATTAGCCAGTTTTTATAATGGAGTTACCTAGGTTTGGCTCTAAATGACATCTGGCTGTTTCCAAAAATAAAATTCATCCTTTTTAAGAAAAATATTTGGACCACCGAGAGTGTTCAAAGCAATGTGCCACAACATATTTTTAAGCAGCCTAAATGACAGTCTAAAGCTTATTGCCTCAATTCAGTGAATAAACATGTATATGTCAGTGTGTGTGTGTGTGTGTACATCCATGTAGGCAGGTGCATAAACAATTACCAGGAAGATATACATTAGTTTTGACAGGGGTCTTCTTAGGGTGCTAAAATTATGGACGAGCTACTTTTTAAATTGTGTTTTCCTGTACTTTCCAAACTTTCTGCAACAAATCCATATCACTTTTGTAATCAGGGGAAAAAAGCACAATAAATATTTCATAAATATAGTTTTAATGTGCCCAACTTCAGATCAGAAGTTATAACAATGCTTGGCTCAGGAAAGTGTCAATGGATTAAACGCCTTGCCTTCCACGCTACAACTTTTGAAGGGCACAACCCTCATTTAGATGTACAACTTCTATTATGTCTGCTGTTGTTTCTTTAGATTACTCTCCATTAACTCAGGGCCACACTGTATAATGTCATTCCATCTGTGCTGGTGGCAGCTAAGCATAGTAATTCCGACCTTACGATACGTGCAGTCACTAACCCCCAAGGACAGGCCCACTACAGGCCTGAACTGTGCCCAACGTCATTCTGCTACATGGGGTCACAGTCCAGAGCGAGGCCCCAGTGAATTTCCTTTGAAAGCCCCTGTACCCCACTCAAGAAACATTTCTAAAGAAGAAGAAAAGGCATGACCCCATCTGAAATGTAATCTCCAATGTTCTGTAACACAAGATATCCAAGGGTACTGGCAAGAAGCAAGAGTAACAGTGGCTGTAAGGGCAAGGTGGCCCCAGGTGTTTCAAAGATTGTAAGCAAATGGAAACTCCTGCCTCTTGTCAGGGAACCACTGCTCGGAGATCCAAAATGCTCTATGATGTCACCGTTGATTCCGACTACCAAGTGGGACGACAGAGGAAAGGCAGTGAGGTAGGGCCTGACTTGACTACACTGGCAAGAGAGAGGTAAGATTCTTGCAAAAAACAAATTGGAGCACTTGGATGCCTGAGATGAGCTCTTCAAATTTCCAGAAAATCACCTTTTCTCACAGGAATCAAAATTTTGCTCTCGTTACCTCGCATTTACTCAATTCATTACATCATCTCCTCCAATCATTCTAATGTGGAATCACCAAAAACACTCAGTAATAATAAGAAAAAGTCTTAAATACTCCTGAGGAAAAAAGGGGAATGGAGCAAAGACAAGGAGCTTACCCCAGAGTTGTAGAATGCCCTACATGGTTTTGGCAAGTTTGAACTTAAGGGTACCTCTGTCCCATGTGACGTGACCTTAAAACAGCTCAGATCAGCTGTGGAGTCAGTGGGGAACCAGAGGGGGAAGAGGAGAAATGATTGACATATTGTCAATTCAATTATTTTTTTCATCAATAAAAACTTCACGGGGACTTCCTGGTGGCCCAGTGGTTATGAATCCACCTTGCAATGTCAGGGATAAGAAGACCCTGCGTGCCACAACAAAGGCCCAAGGAAGTCAGATAAATAAGGAAATGAATATTCTTTAAAAATTTGCAAAAGCCTGAGATTTCACAGAAAACTATATGGGCAGAGAGAACTGACTAGGAAGAAGGGATATAGGAACCACCTGGTCTATCACATCTCATACTTGAGCTGATAAGGTAAGCCCTAAAATGGGATATGCAGTCATACCGCATGTAAACTACACCTCAATAACCTGATTTTCAAAAAGAAAAAAAAGGAGACACAGATGTAGAGAAAAATTGCCCTATAAAATTTCCCCTTCTCCCCAAGTAAGTAACTCCTGGTGAAGAAGGTACCCACTCTGGGCGGCTTGCAGAGACGAGGAGTGTCATGGGCTCTATGGGTGATCCCTTTCCGGCTGACCTGGGTATCACGACAAGGTGATGGAACCTTGAAGTCACTAAATGTCTTCCGTGGTAATAAAAGCCTTCCTACTGTGAAACAACTTTAAACTGTTCCATACCTCTCAAAAACAGACTCCTGAAAGGTACAACCGTGCATCCATAATGATGTGAGAGAGAAATACTTTCCTTGCCAAGGAGCTAATCAGTCAATCAACATCTAACCTTTTAGAAAGAATTCATCCACACTTCAGTGGGCTCCCTGTCTGTCTAAAAACCACGAAAGCATCCTGGGATTCGCCTGGTAATAGTTCAGCAGATGGCAGAACTTTAAATATGGGAAAAAATCAACCAACCAACCAACAGTTTTTGAGCATATGTTCTTCTGAGACACAGTACTCGACCCTGGAGGAGACTAAGTGTAAAAGGGGATTTCTGCCTTTGGTAATTTCTGATCATCACTGGGGAGCTGCCCTACTCATTAAAAACTGATACTTCAAAAACTGTTGGAAACATTACAATCATCACTTTCCCATAAGTTAATTCAATCCTTCCTGTGTACCTAAGAAGTTTGTGTTAATCACCCTGTCTTATAATCAGGTAATATAAAACAACAGCTCAAGAAGTGTCTTGGGATATGATGAGCGACAAAGGTGTGGGGGACATAGGCCACGGGCCTGACTTTACAAAGAATATGAGACAAATTTCATGAATGTAAAATATCGGAGTAGAAGAGAGAAATAATAGCATTTAAGCCAGGTGTTGTAGTGTGAGCAAAGGTGTGACTGCATAGTCACTGCCAGAAAGTCAATTGTTTAGCCAACAAGTTGTGTCCGACTTTGGGAATCCCATAGACTGTAGCTTGGCAGGTCCCTCTATCCATGGAATTTTCCAGGCAAGAATACTGGATTGGGTTGCCATTTCCTTCTCCAGGGGATCTTCGTGACCCAGGGGTCCAACCCATGTCTCTTGCACTAGCAGGCAGATTCCTTACTGCTGAATCACCAGGAAAGCCCAGAGAGTCAATTACTGAGCTCCAAAAGACTTGGCCCTGAACAGAACACAAGGTTCTAAGAATTTTAATTCCATACAATGAGCCAGCGTGAACACCTGTTCCATGTGAGTAAAAGAAGGGCTCTAGATATGAGTTCTTTGGTAAAAAAAAAAAAAATTCTCCAGCTTTATCATGAAATATATGATAGCTCCATACAAGAGCGAAGGATGATCCAAGGATGATACAAGAAAAAGGATGACCCAAAAGAATCGCACGAAGATGAGTGATGTCTTAGTCTGTTCAGGCTGCTATAACAGAATACCATAGGCCTGGGTGGCAACATTGATTGCTCACCATTCTCGAGCCTGGGAAGTCCCAGGTGAAGGTGCTGGCAGATCCAGTGTCTGGCGACAGCCCACTCTGTGGTCTGCAGGTGGCTGAGAGAGAATGAGAAAGCTCTAATTTCTGTTTTTAATAAGGGCACTAATCCCATTCATATGGGCTCTATCCTCATGACTTAATCACTTCCCCAAAGCCCCACCTACTGCTACTGTCTCAATGCGGTGAGAGGCAGGACTTCAACATACAACTTTGGGAAGGGTACAAATATCCAGCCCACGGCACGTTATGCTGTGATGTTTAGAGAGAGATGTCTAGCAGTCATGGTCCTAAGTCATTGCTAACATCCAGAGCCGCTGACTAGTCTGATCATTGTTACCTGCCCCTTCCTCCTCCTATATGCTTTACAAAAAAGAAACTCTAAGCTCTCATGGGTATTGTCTGCTTATCATTCACATAGTTCTCCAAAACCTCACATGCAAAACATTACATCGTGAAATGATGTCATTATCAAAATCTAGAATATTCTTGGGCTCCTAGAATAGAATGTTTACCCTCCCCTGACTCTTTTCAAACAGGTGGGTAGACCCAGGTGGCAAGTGAAGAAAAAAAATGGCTTAAAATAAATTGTAATATTTTAGTGTAACATACCATTTGCTGAAGTCAAGCTTTGTCCAGACTGCATTACCCCAAAAGTAAGAGAGTGTCCCTGTCTGATGATAAATTCTAAGCCAGCTGCTTCAGAGCTCTGTGCTGTTTCTTTCTCCATGGTCTGACCTTAACAGCCAGACATTTATCAGTGTTCTTGCTGTAACCAAACAGCACTTATTCCGTATTACATGCTGCTTAGGCGGCACCACAGAGGCAGCCGGAAAACGCCTTAGCAGCACTGCTTCTTGCATTTCCACGGAGAAGTTGCGCCTGAAGCAGTCATCTTATCCAGATGTATCTTCCCCCCTCCAGATTGGGTCTTATCACCAGCTCAGTCACCGTCTTATCCTACTCCTGAGAAGTGGAGACTGGGGGCCAGAAAATCTGACTGAGCAGGACCCTGGAAGACTCACGCACAAGCACATCTTTATTCTGCAGTTAAAATTTCTGAGAGGTTCCAACCTGAGAGATCCCATTATTGGAAACTTCAAAGAAATAAAACGAACATCATAGTTTCTTATATAGGACAATATTCCAAAGTTCAAAGTGTTATTCCTTCTGGAAGACAAGATAGGGCCTGTCTGCATCATCGTGTGTACATGTGTGTGTGAGTGGTCTTAACAGACTGGCAGCAGTACGATGGATGACCTCTAACCTCCTATGATCCTGTCCACCTTAATATAAGCTTCTTCCTTCAGGTGGGATGCTGCTGAACTACAGGTAGTACACGCACGTAACTCCAAGTAACTCAGGGCTCAGTAGCCTTCATTCCAGAAATTACTAGTGAGCTTTCCAAGAGCAAAATGAGCCCCGCTACCTTGTGAACCAGGTGACCACGAGGCACGATTTACACCATCTGTATGAGAGTTCTCAAATTTCTTAAAGTTTGAGATTTACAGAAAGCAACATTGGTCTAGAAGCGAAGATTCTCATCCCCAAGAAAGTGAGTTCTAGTGGTCTGTTTGGATGGGAGGAATGGTGAGGATTAAATGCTTCATATTTGCTGAGCACCTGCAGTGGTCTATGTCCTTTTCAAAACATGGCAGAGGAGACATAACTTCTCTTTCAATCAGGTCAATGAGGAATTGATTTCTGAAGCCTTTTAAAAACACAAAGTGCGATACCAGCGTTAAACACTAATCAGATGGGGAGTGGTGCTCACCTAGCTGACTGCCTAATGCGGAAGGGAAAGTGTGGGTGATCAATAGCGGATCTATAACTCGTTCCCAGGGTGGAATAGAGTGCTTTCCCCATCAGCAGCACGAGCAAAGACTCATAGTCTCTTTGCTCAAAACCATGTTAGTAACCAAAAGAGGACTCAATCTCCCTATAAGTTAATGGGTGCTCTTTACGATAAGGAGATGGGGCAGAGACAGAAATCTAGAAGGGATACAGAGGCCAAGAAGAAGCAAAAGGCCTTGGCACAGCCTTTTGCAAAATGTATGTCATGGTTTCTCAAGACAACTGGGCCACCTGGTGTTAGAAAGTTAACAGTTAAAGCTCCTTTCTCTCTGTCTTCCTTGGACCGCAAATCACACAAATGACCTTAGGACAGTGTTGCCAACATCCTCTACGGTGAGGGGGGATTCAGCATTAACCTTTGTGACTCCCAATATTCCCAAGTCTGGCCTGGGAACACTGAGGAGCATACCCTGTGTTGGTGAGACTTGGATTGTGCAGACGAATTGTAATCTATCAAAGGCAGGTTGAGACACATAACCACATCGGCAACAAAATCTAAAATAATGATGTGTTAGTGTTAGTCTCTCAGTCGTGTCCGACTCTCTGTGACCCCATGTACTGTAGCCCACCAGGCTCTTGTCCGTGGGATTTCTCCAGGCAAGAATACTGGAGTGGGTTGCCATTCCCTTCTCCAAAATAATGATAACTATCATTTATTGAGGACCGAGTATGTGTAAGACCCTGAGTCAGTCAGACTCCTGACCTACTGATTTAATCTGATTTAATCCTCACAGCAACCCCACAGAGAAGGGATTGTTGTTACCACCATGACACAGATGTGAAACTGAGAGGAGTGAGTTGCCTAACTAATAATTGTTAGCACTGGAATTCCAATCTTTAGAGCGTCAGACTCCAAGTCCTGTGCCCTTAATCACCCTACAATCATCTACTGAATACTTCAATACCTGCCAATGATTGGCTGACTCTGGATGTCATCTCATAACATAGGCAGTTACGACGAGTAATTCAGCAACTCTTTCATCTACTGAGGACTAACTTCATACACCGTGCCAAAATGTTTCCTAAGTGTAAAGGAAACAAATGCCACTGCCTTCAAGAAGGTCATCATTCTTCCAACTGACCCATAAGTGGATCCTGACATGTTATCAGGATGGATTTTCCTACTGGTACAATAATACAGCAAGAACACACTGAAGTATGTAAATAGAGAGAGCTATCTGAATTCATTTAAAAAGTCTGAATTATGAAATATTTTAAAACAAATACAATCTTTTTCACTTTTAAGATTCACTTTTTCACTTCTTTTAGATGTTAAGAAAAAATAAAGCTAGACCTAAGGTAACAATGTATTGCCAAGTGAAAATCCTGAGTAGTCAAGAAAATTTTCATTCATTATTGCTTTTACTTTCTGCCAATTAAAGTGCTTCTACAGTGCCTGCAGACAGTTTATTCCCTTAAGAAGATGAAAGAGTCCCTCTGAAACCCAGCTTCTGCCTGAGTTATGACAAATTTGAAATTCGTGGTCCCTCAGTAGGCTCTATATTAATAACTGTACATTTTATCTTGTATTGACTATTGTAAGTAGCTCTTTGCCAAGGAATGCAAATGGTGTTAGTCCATCATCTCATTTACTTCTATATAACAAAGTAGGCTAACCTGTGACCCACAGATGAAGTTATATTTCCCAAATCACACACGGAACTGAAAATAGACTCACACCCTGCCCCATTCATCAGAACTTCTGGTCCAGCTCATGCTTGCTTTCCACATTCCTCCTTCCACTGGGTAAATCTTGCTTCTCCTCCATTCTTGACAAAGTCAGGAACTCCTTAGTCTAATTGCTCATGTCTTTGTGTATAAATTAGTGGTTAATAATGTTATGAATAATTACATATCATTAATAACAATGTCATTATTTTTCTAAAGGTCATTCAAAGAAGAACTGTAGTCCCCAGCCTGAAAGGAAGAAAATGGGGAATGAAAGAAGCAGCTGTTTGCTTATTCATCTGTTTTTAAGTTTAGAAGAAACAAAGAATGAGATCATGACACTTGGCAGAACTTCACGCTGTTCCCCCATTCAATGCTTGACTTCCTCCTCCCTGCAAAAACCTCAGTTTCACTCAGAGCTACAACTTACCCAGCTGAAAACATTAACCTTCCCAGACTCCCTCGTAGCTAATAGTCAGGTGACCCAGTTCTGGTCAATGAGGTATATGCAGAAGTCCTTGGGGATTTCTGGGAAGTGTGTCATCTTCCTGATACCAGTACTTGCTCTTCTTTTCTCTTTCTGTCAGGAATGTGACCACAACTCTTGGAGATACAGCAACCATCTTTCAATCATGAGGCTAAAGTCATATGCTATGAATGAAAGGGAAAGAAAACAGAAGAAGCCATGGCGTTCAGTGCATGAGCATCTGTGCTGGCTATGGATATCCTGTCCCATCTAGGACCTGCCCTTGTGTGAAAAAATCATGAATTTAACCCACTGGAATCAGGATTTCCATCATCTTCCACCAAAGAGATTTTTGGGGATACCCTAATAAAAGGTAACCAAGACAGGGCATTTGGAGTTGAATGCACCTGTTGCTCTTGTTGTTGAGCTCCTCAGTTATGTCTGACTCTTTGCAACCCCACAGACTGCAGCATGCCAGACTTCCCTGTCCTTCACTATCTCCCGGAGTTTGCTCAAACTCATGTCCATCGAGTCACTGATGCCACCCAACCATCTCATCCTCTGTTGTCCCCTTCTCCTCCTGCCTTCAATCTTTCCCAGAACCAGGGTCTTTTCCAACGAGTCATCTCTTCACATCAGGTGACCAAAGTATTGGAGCTTCAGCATCGGTCCTTCCAATGAGTATTCAGGGTTGATTTCCTTTAGCATGGACTTGTTTGATCTCCTTGCTGTCCAAGGGACTGTCAAGAATCTTCTCCAGCACCACAGCTCGAAAGTATCTTTAAAAAAGGTTTCAATTGGAATGGACCTGTAGAGATCAACTAATTGAAACCATTTTAAACCAATAAGAAGACCAAAGAGCAGATGAGAGACGTGCCTCGGGTCACAAAGCTGGTGCTTCAGTTCTCAGCCCAGTGCTTTCTGTGATTCCATGTGGTCTGCCTTGAAGAGAAAAAGATTAGAATGATCTAGAGAGAGAAATATTTCTCAGATAGCCAGATAACAGTGGCTCTGTGAGAGAATAAGCTGGATCCATATCTGGATGGAGATGTATTCAAAAACTGTTGACATAGTCCTTTTGAGAGAAGCAAGCACTTTAAAAAGAGAGACAGAAGAAAAAAATGAAGCTCACAAGCTTCTATATTCAGAAGTTGGAAACAACCGTTTATTAAGTTATTTTAGCAGTCTCCCCAGAGTAAGCTGGAAATAGCAGTGTTGGTCTTATTCTTTAAAAGAAAGTAGAAAACTGCCCTCTTCTAATTAGAGAAAAAAATCATTCAAAAGGCAGTTCATTGTGCAGTCCCACACTGTCTCTGTACAGAGTTTCTCTAGATATTTAGAGCCTGGACCCTGGAGCCAAATTGCCTGCATTCAAACTCCATCTCTACCACTTGCCAGATGTGTGAACAAACTTAGGTAAGTAACCTCTCTGGATTTCTGTCTTTCCATCTAAAAATATGTATAATAGTAACACTTACTGAAGGTTGTGGGCTCAGCTAGTAAAGAATCTTGCTGCAATGCAGGAGACCCCAGTTCAGTTCCTGGGTCGGTCGGGAAGATCTGCTGGAGAAGGTATAGGCTACCCACTCCGGTATTCTTGGCCTTCCCTTGTGGCTCAGCTGGTAAAGAATCTGCCCGCAATGCGGGAGACCTGGGTTCGATCCCTGGGTTGGGAAGATCCCCTGGAGAAGGGAAAGACTACCCACTGGTATTCTGGCCTGTGGTATATACACATACATATAACACATGCATATACACGTATGTATGTTATCATTACTATGACAGCTATGGTCACATGTAATAGAAGCCTGGGGGTTCAGAGAAAAAGAAAAGTCATGTCACTGGGGATGTTTTGGCAAACTGATAACAAAAACACTTACATGAATGACTTCCTAGTTTAAGGAACCTCACCAAACATCTGTTGAATGAATGACTGAATGTCATCAGTCAAAGAAAGTCCCAAAGAATCTTATAAATCTCAAAAAAAGATATCTAAGGGTCGATTCATGGGGTCGCAAAGAGTCGGACATGACTGAGTGACTGAACTGAACTGAGCTGAACTGAAGGGTATTGTAGAAGCCAAAATTGTGTGTTTGTGTATTTTCTTTTTTACTAAATTTATTTATTTTTTAATGAAGGATAATTGTTTTACAGACTTTTGCTATTTTCTTTCAAACCTCAACATGAATCAGCCATAGATTTACACATGTCCCCTCCCTCCTGAACTTCCCTCCCCTCTCCCTCCCCATCCCACCCCTCTAGGTTGATACAGAGCCCCTCTTTGAGTTTCCTGAGCCACACAGCAAATTCCCATTGGCTATCTAATTTACACATGGTAATGTAAGTTAGAAACCAAAATTTTAGAATTTGAAAACATGGCTAGAATTCATTTAGCCATAAATTATAATGAATGAACAGCAAGAAAATGTCTGATTGTACTTTTGGCTTATATTTCTAATTTGCTAGAAAAATATGGTGTTTACCTTTATCAATTTTAATAATAAAAGTATGTATTTTCTTTTAAACGAGATGGAACAGCTCTAAATCTGTATGACAGCCTTAGTAACCACCGTAAGAAAGTCAGGCCATGCACAGCACATGGGGCTCAGAACGCTTGGCTGTGGTGTCGTGCCGGGGTCCTTGCACCTCAGATCTCTTACCACATGACCTTGTCACGGGTGGAATTCCTCACGCTGGCTCCCAGCAGTGTCAACTTCCACTTGCTGGACACTCCCCACCACCTTTCTGTCCACAAGGACAATGAGAGCAGAGAACTAAGAACTGGGACCCTGAACTATGGATACTGCTGTGTGACCTTGGGCAGGTCAAATAACTTACTTGGGTCTGTTTTCTATCAAGAAAAATGAGAATCTTAGACTAGCTCATTACCAAGTTTTCTTTAAGTCCAATAATTCTCAGAAATCTTCTATAGGGATAAAACTAAAAGTTAGGAGATATAAATTGTGACAAATGTCACAGATATCAAGCCAAGGGAAATCAATAAGAATATCTCCAAGGCAAGCTTAGATGGTTTTGCCACTTTCAATGCACCTATCACTATTAACCTGTAGAGCTTCTACCATGATTATCACCTTACTGTTGCAAGCAAAAGAAGTATCTTTTCGCATTTAAAATATCTAAGCTATTGCAGTGACCTGCGATGGGGTCACATGGCACATCTCTGAGGCCACACTCCCAAGAAGGAGAAAAGAGGTGGAAAACGGGGTGATTAGAAGGACTTTTAAGATGAGAAAAGAAAAAATTCACAAAACGTCTCTCAGAGAAATCATATCAAATGCTATATCAATTCTGAAGGCAAAGGCAGAATTTTGAGCAAAGGTCAAATTGCTTGCTCTAGGGGACACCTGTTCCTGTTTTGCCTTTCCTAACATGACCATGACTTTTCTTGCCAGTTTAGCTGAGACTACTCCCACCCCCAGCAAGAGGACTGAGTCCTGACTGGCCCAAGCTATTCTGTATTGCCCCCTCTGTCCTGGCCACAGTGATTGGTTGGGGAAAATGTACATATTACGGAATAAATGTAACCTGCCCCCCAAATTCATATATTGAAATCTAATCCCAATTCGTGGAGAAGGCAATGGCACCCCACTCCAGTACTCTTGCCTGGAAAACCCCATGGATGGAGGAGCCTTGAAGGCTGCAGTCCCTGGGGTCACTGAGGGTCGGACACGACTGAGCGACTTGACTTTCACTTTTCACTTTCATGCATTGGAGAAGGAAACGGCAACCCACTCCAGTGTTCTTTCCTGGAGAATCCCAGGGATGGGGGCGCCTGGTGGGCTGCCGTCTATGGGGTCGCACAGAGTCGGACACGACTGAAGTGACTTAGCAGAATCCCAATTCAATTTGGAGGTAGGGCCTCTTGGAGTTCATTGGGTCATGAGAATGAAGACTTCATGAACAGGAATAGCCCTTATTTTATAAGAAGAGACCAAAGATCTAACTATCTCTTTCTGCCATGTGAGGATACAACCCAACAGAGAGCTCCCACCAAAACCCAATCATGCTGGTACCTGGATTTCATACTTTCAGTCCCCAGAACTGTGACAAATAAATTTCTGTAGCTTGTAAGCTACCCAGTCTAAGTACTATGTTATAGTAGCCTCAACTGACCAAAATAGCACTTTAAAAAATATCAGGCCAGTCAAGGGCCAATAAGATAACTTTTGGTTGAAACCAAAGAAGCTAAGTTTCTCTTTTTCATGGATATGAATGAAGACACTATCAGGGAGATGTTCACAGCCATCTTCAGACCCAAGAGGGGAGCCTGCTTGACAACAGGACCAACATCAAAGATTCATTTGAGTCCTAATTCAAGCCCTACACAGACCATTTAGATACAAAGCAGAAAGAGTCCTCCTTTCCACTTTAGCCAATTGAGGTTGAGTCTTCCATTCTTTGAGACCAAAAACTTCCTAACTGAAGCAGTTTTCCAACTGTTGGAATGGAGGTATTAAGAGTCAAATGAGGGTGCATACCAGAACCAGTCATGATTCAGGAGACAAAATGACTCAAAGTGAATAAGTCAGCAGAAAAGAACTAGATCAGGCCTCATGGAAAGGGATCTGACACAAAGTAGCTGGTCCATGCCTGCATTTAAAAGATCAGGGACACACCATCCTAAGACATCACAGGATGTCTTCTGTGGGAGAAGTAAAAGCAGGGGGCTTCTGAGACTGTATTTGTCAAATGTGCAGCCACTCCACTGAGGGTCACGTTGAGACTCAGTGTTCCACTGAGAAAAAATCAGAAGTGGTAAAAAGGAAGGCAGGACTGAGGAGATGAGAATCATAAACCATTGCCCCAAAGTCCTGGGAAAGCACAATATGACTGAAGGCGGCATCAGTATCTACAGAGTCCAGCTCATTGGGAAAGTGCCTCTAGGCCACAGCAACACATGCCACCAGACAGATGATTTGTGTGGTTCCAGGTGAGTCATCAATCCACTTGGAGGCAGAACTCAGGCAGGGTGAGAGGTCCAGGCGGAAAGTCTCACCTCCTGGGGCAGAAGTTGAGATTGGCAAGAATTAAGCAGGAGACACGCTCCTCTTTAAACCAAAGTGTGGTTTCAGGTTACCCCCATCCCTAACACTTCAGCAACTCTGTGATTCAATATTGTATTTTATAAAGAACTATGGGGGTTTCCTTGATAGCTCAGCTGGTAAAGAATCCACCTGCAATGCAGGACCCTGGTTCAATTCCTGGGTTGGGAAAATCTGCTGGAGAAGGAAAAAGCTACCCACTCCAGTATTCTGGCCTGGAGAACTCCGTGGACTGTATAGCCCATGGGGTAGCAAAGAGTTGGACATGACTGAGCAGCTTTCACTTTCATTTGGGGCTTCCTAGGTGGCTTAGAGCGTAAAGCGTCTGCTTGCAATGTGGGAGAATGGGTTCAGTCCCCGGGTTGGGAAGATCCCCTGAAGAAGGAAATGGCAACCCACTCCAGTACTATTGCCTGGAAAACTCCATCGACGGAGGAGCCTGGTAAGCTACAGTCCATGGGCTCACAAAGAGCTGGACACGACTGAGCAACTTCACTTCAGGCCAAAATACTGGAGTATCCTGTTTATGTATGGCTTTATTTAGTTTTGTGTGTGCTTGGTTTTCATTACTTCACTGGCCTTTCTCTAGTGAAGGTGTATGGGCTTCTCATGGCGGCGGCCTTTCTTGTTGAGGAGCCCAGGCTCTGGGGAACATCAGCTCAGTGGTTACGGTTCCTGGGCTCTGGAGCACAGGCTCAGTAACTGTGGCCCACAGGCTTATTTGCTCCGCATCACATGGGATCTTCGCAGATCAGGGGGTCAAACCTGTGTCTCCTGCACTGGCAGGTGGATTCTTTCCCACTGAGCCACCAAGGGAAGCGCCTGGAATATTCCTGAATATAAGTCCAACAAGGGAAGTGACTTGCATCTTTTTGTTAACTGCTCCATCCCCAGCACCCAGCATAGTGTCGGACACGTACAAGTTGTTCAATAAACACTTGTCGGAAGAATGGGGTCCTTAGCAGGCTGTTGGTTTCCAAGCTATGGAAGGGGGCCTTCGGCTGTAATGGGAGAAGTGGAGCCTCCCACAGGAAAGGTTGGGCTACTGCGTGTGGAAAGGGAACAGTTGACGGGCACGCAGGCATAGCCACTTCACTCTTGGCAATAGGGAAAACTCTAAATCCCATTTTCTGGGGAAGAGATTGATGGGAAAGTCAGAGTTGACGTTTGGCCAATACAGATTAATTCAGCTGTACTGGCTGTTTACAGCGGAATGGTCAGTGCCGTTGCTATAGGAGTTTAGCTAGGAGTGCTAATCGATCAGTCCTGTCTGACTCTGTGTGACCCCATGGACTGTAGCCCACCAGGCTCCTCTGTCCATGGAATTCTCCAGGCAAGTATACAGCAGGGGTCAAACTCACGTCTCCCGCATTGCAGGCAGATTCTTCACCATCTGACCCACTAGGGAAGTCCTGCCATTGCTATACTATTGTTACATACTTGGAATATCATCCAAGGGAGAATGAGTCTTGCTCTTTGGAAAGTACTCTCTGGTCTGGAGAGTATGTCTCCTGGGCCTGGGCAGGGTTAAGCCTGCAGGTAAATCCATCATGGCCAAGGGCTGAATCAAGATAGCAAAGGCAGATAAGGTAGGACCAGGTGCTATAGCCGATGCCAGGATACTTCTTCAGTAGCCATAATGCTTTGGGGCCCTGGGATTCAATTCAATACAGGCCAAGAACAGTCTGAATCTTAAAATTTTTGGAAATTTTGTGTATGTAGTATAATACCCTTTGCACTACAAAATTATGAATGCTTCCACCTGCCCCCAAAATAGACATTCTAAGACATCCATGAGAAAAAAATTCCTTCCTCCACTTGTCACTTCATTCTTACTTTGGGGATATTTATCCTGGACAGTTCTCTTACTTGAATCTCCAGATTCAAGATTATTCACGTATTCATCCATTCATTCAAATGATGCACTTTCAGTTTATCTACTGGAGTAACAATAGTGAACAAAAGATATAAGATCCCATCATTTACAGAATGTATAGTCAAGTAAGAAAGATAATAAGTGTAAATAAGTAAGCAAAGAAGATGGGGTCACTTAGACAGTGAGAAGTGCTATAAAGAAAATAAAACAGGGAAATAGGGTAGAGAGTCTCTATGGTAGACGGAGATGCTTTAGGTAGAGTAGCAGGGATGTACAGTTTGAGCCTAAACCAGGAAGAGAGAAGGGAGCAAGCCCAGCAGATATTTCGGGAAAGAGGGTTTGGGAATAAATGATAAGCAAGTGCAAAGTTCCCAAGGAGGAAACTGAAAGAAGGCCAGTGTGGCTGGACCATCGCAAGGAAAGGAAGAGGTGAGGGAGGAGAGGAGGGCAGGTGCTAGACCGTGCAAGGTTTGGGAGTCGGGCTTAGGAATTAGGACTTTAATTAAGGTTTTATGAAAAGCCTGAGGATTTTAAGTAAATGAGTGGCCTTATCTGACTTATTTTAAAAGACTATTCCTGTGTGGCTAACACACAATAGGGGATGAGCGTGGAACTTGAGAGACAGTCAGGAGGCTGCTGCAGGACTCTGGGCAAGAGTGACTCAGGAGGTAAGGGTGGCAGTGGGCCTAAGAGAAGAGGGAAGATTCTCTTTGGAACCTCTTAGCATCTTGTTAGAATAGTGTTAGAACTTTCCTTATATTCACATCAAAAATAAAACCAATGGCTCTGAGAATTAACTACCTCCTAGGCACTGATGTCCTGAGTATGTTCCTCACATTCAAGCTCATTTCATCCTCTCAACAAATTCATGAGGGAGGTTGTTATGGGCTACATTGTGCTGCCCCAAATTCATATCTTGGAGCCTTAACCTCGAATGTGACTGTATTTGAAGATAGGACCTTTAAGGAGATAATTAAGGAGGCAATAATTAGGACCTTAAATGAGCTCATAAGTGAAAGTGAGAGTCACTCAGTCACGCCTGACTCTTTGCAACCCCATGGAATTCTCCAGGCCAGAAATCTGGAGTTGGTACCCATTCCCTTCTCCAGGAGATCTTCCCAACCCAGGGATCAAACCTAGGTCTCCCTCACTGAGGGCAGATTTTTTACCAGCTGAGCCACAAGGGAAAGCCAAAAATACTGGAGTGGGTAGCCTATCCCTTCTTCAGCGGATCTTCCCAACCCAGAAATTGAACTGGGGTCTCCTGTACTGTACGTGGATTCTTTACAAACTGAGCTATGAGGGAAGCCATCAGTTCAGTTCAGTCGCTCAGTCATGTCCGACTTTTGGAGACCCCACGAATCACAGCACGCCAGGCCTCCCTGTCCATCCAACTCCCGGAGTCTACTCAAACTTACGTGATGCCATCTAGCCATTTTATCCTCTGTCATCCCCTTTTCCTTCTGCCCCCAATCCCTCCCAGCATCAGGGTCTTTTCAAATGAGTCAACTCTTCGCATGAGATAGCCAAAGTACTGGACTTTCAGCTTTAACATCAGTCCTTCCAATGAACACCCAGGACTGATCTCCTTGCAGTCCAAGGGACTCTCAAGAGTCTTCTCCAACACCACAGTTCAAAAGCATCAATTCTTTGGCACTCAGCTTTCTTCACAGTCCAACTCTCACATCCACACATGACCACTGGAAAACCCATAGCCTTGACTAGACAGACCTTTTTTGGCAAAGTAATGTCTCTGCTTTTGAATATGCTATCTAGGTTGGTCATAACTTTCCTTCCAAGGAGTAAGTGTCTTTTAATTTCATGGCTGCAGTCACCATCTGCAGTGATTTTGGAGTCCCCCAAAAATGACTTCTGACACTGTTTCCACTGTTTCCCCATCTATTTCCCATGAAGTGATGAGACCATATGCCATGATCTTCGTTTTCTGAATGTTGAGCTTTAAGCCAACTTTTTCACTTTCTTCTTTCACTTTCATCAAGAGGTTTTTAGTTCCTCTTCACTTTCTGCCATAAGGGTGGTGTCATCTGCATATCTGAGGTTATTGATATTTCTCTTGGCAATCTTGATTCCAGCTTGTGCTTCTTCCAGCCTGGGGTTTCTCATGATGTACTCTGCATAGAAGTTAAATAAGCAGGATGACAATATACAGCCTTGACGCACTCCTTTTCCTATTTGAAACCAGTCTGTTGTTCCATGTCCAGTTCTAACTGTTGCTTCCTGACCTGCATATAGGTTTCTCAAGAGGCAGGTCAGGTGGTCTGGTATTCCCATCTCTTTCAGAATTTTCCACAGTTTATTGTGATCCACACAGTCAAAGGCTTTGGCATAGTCAATCAAGCAGAAATAGATGTTTTTCTGGAACTCTCTTGCTTTTTCCATGATCCAGTGGATATTAGCAATTTGATCTCTGGTTCTTCTGCCTTTTCTAAAACCAGCTTGAACATCTGGAAGTTCACGGTTCACGTGTTGCTGAAGCCTGGCTTGGAGAATTTTGAGCATTACTTTACTAGCATGTGAGATGAGTGCAATTGTGCGGTAGTTTGAGCATTCTTTGGCATGGCCTTTGTTTGGGATTGGAATGAAAACTGACCTTTTCCAGTCCTGTGGCCACTGCTGAGTTTTCCAAATTTGCTGGCATATTGAGTGCAGCACTTTCACAGCCTCATCTTTCACGATTTGAAAGAGCTCAACTGGAATTCCATCACCTCCACTAGCTTTGTTCGTAGTGATGCTTTCTAAGGCCCACTTGACTTCACATTGCAGGATGTCTGGCTCTAGATGAGTGATCACACCATCATGATTATCTGGGTCATGAAGATCATTTTTGTATAGTTCTCCTGTATATTCTTGCCACCTCTTCTTAAGATCTTCTGCTTCTGTTAAGTCCCTACCATTTATGTCCTTTATCGAGCCCATCTTCGCATGAAATGTTCCCTTGGTATTTCTAATTTTCTTGACGAGATCTCTAGTCTTTCCCATACTATTTTTTCCTCTATTTCTTTGCATTGGTCACTGAGGAAAGCTTTCTTATCTCTCCTTGCTATTCTTTGGAACTCTGCATTCAGATGCTTATATCTTTCCTTTTCTCCTTTGCTTTTTGCTTCTCTTCTTTTCTCAGCTATTTGTAAGGCTTCCCCAGACAGTCATTTTGCTTTTATGCATTTCTTTTCTATGGGGATGGTCTTGATTCCTGTCTCCTGTACAGTGTCACAAACCTACATCCATAGTTCATCAGGCACTCTATCTATCAGATCTAAGCCCTTAAATCTATTTCTCACTTCCACTGTATAATAATAAGGAATTTGATTTATGTCATACCTGAATGGTCTAATGGTTTTCCCTACTTTCTTCAATTTAAGTCTGAATTTGACAATAAGGAGTTCATGATCTGAGCCACAGTCAGCTCCTGGTCTTGTTTTTGCTGACTGTATAGACTTTCTCCATATTTGGCTACAAAGAGTATAATCAATCTGATTTCAGTGTTGACTAATCTGGTGATGTCCATGTGTAGAGTCTTCTCTTGTTTTGTTGGAAGAGGGTGTTAGCTATGACCAGTGTGTTCTCTTGGCAAAACTCTATTAGCCTTTGCCCTGCTTCATTCCATACTCCATGGCTAAATTTGCCTGTTATTCCAGGTGTTTCTTGACTTCCTACTTTTGCATTCCAGTCCCCTATAATGAAAATGACATCTCTTTTGGGTGTTAGTTCTAAAAGGTCTTGTAGGTCTTCACAGAATCGTTCAATTTCAGCTTCTTCAGCGTTACTGGTTGGGGCATGGGCTTGGATTACTGTGATACTGAAATGGTTTGCCTTGGAAATGAACAGAGATCATTCTGTCGTTTTTGAGATTGCATTCAAGTACTGCATTTCAGACTCTTTTGTTGACCTTGATGGCTACTCCATTTCTTCTAAGGAATTCCTGCCCACAGTAGTAGATATAATGGTCATCTGAGTTAAGTTCACCCATTCCAGTCCATTTTAGTTTGCTAATTCCTAGAATGTCAAGGTTCACCCTTGCCATCTCTTGTTTGACCACTTCCAATTTGCCTTGATTCATGGACCTGACATTCCAGGTTCCTATGCAATATTGCTCTTTACAGCATCGGACCTTCCTTCTATCACCAGTCACATCCACAGCTGGGTATTGTTTTTGCTTTGGCTCCATCCCTTCATTCTTTCTGGAGTTATTTCTCCACTGACCTCCAGTAGCATATTGGGCACCTACCAACCCGGTGAGTTTCTCTTTCAGTGTCCTATCATTTTGCCTTTTCATACTGTTCATGGGGTTCTCAAGGCAAGAATACTGAAGTGGCTTGCCATTCCCTTCTCCAGGGAAGCCACAGTGGGGCCCTGGTCCAATAAAACTAGTGTCCTTATGAGAAGCGGGAGAGAGACCCAGGGATGCTCACACACAGAGGAAGGACCATGTGAGGAAACAGACATCTGCAAGCCATGCAGAGAGGCCTCAGGAGAAACGAAACCTGCCAGCTCCTTAATCTTGGACTTTCAGCCTCCAGAACTGAGAGAAACACATTTGTTTTTAAAGCCACCCCATCTGTGATATTTTATTATGGCAGCCTGAGCAGACTAAGAAAAAGGCACCAGCATAAAGGAATGTGGCCTCAGACCTACGCTTCCTGGGTTCAGATCATGGTTTCATGCTTATTAACATACCTGTCTCCTTGGCTTAACCATGATGCTCTGCTAGCCACCAGAGAAACAGCAATGACACCAATGAATGTAAACTTATATCAAAGTTTCCTAAATCCTACGTATCACCCAGTGGAAAATGAAGATGAAAAATGTTCAGCCTAAAAAGAAGGCACTCTGTCAGTGAGTGGTTCTGTTTAACAGATAGGCACGGATGGGCGGGAAGAAAACCTTGTTTAATATCAGAGTTTAGTGGGAAAGAAAGAGACGTGCCCCCAGAGTTTTGACTCTAGATGCTTGGCACCTAAAAAACTATAAAATTCCTCCCCAGTTGAAGCCACTCTCCACAGCTGCTCATGGGTCACAGAATCACAGGTCAGCCCACAGAGGGACAGTGGGGTTCCGATCTCTTCCAGACCCTTATGTTTACAAGTAAGGAGATGGACTCATTGGAAAAGAAGGGGGCGACAGAGGGTGAGATGGTTGGATGGCATCACCGACTCGATGGACATGAGCTTGAGCGAGCTCTGGGAGACGGTGAAGGACAGGGAGGCCTGGTGTGCCGCAGTCCATGGGGTGGCAAAGAGTCGGCCCCAGCTGAGCCACCAAACAGCAACAAAAGGGTTTGAGGCCCAAAGCGGACAAGTGACTGCAGTTTCATACAGTCAGGGGGACTCTGCTGTGGCCCTGGCCAACACCAGCTCTGATGGGCCCATTTTCTAAATCTCCCTAAAGCCTATCTATTTTAGCAGGACAGCATGTCCCATCTCAGACATGGCTCAAGTTCAGACTGACCTAATGACCAAAAGAGCTCAAAGCAAGTCTCCTGGGGCTGCTTCCCGCCATTATTTGACACCTCTTTTCAAGGACACGCAGCCAAAGCCACAGCCAGGTGGGGTGGGAGCAAATTCCTCCAGAGCAATTCAGCCACTGGAAGAGATGGGGCACCGTATTCCCCGTAGATTTTTTTTCCCCAAATAAATGCTCGTTTCCTTCCGCATTTTGCAATAGGACGACTTGATGACACAAATTTTTTCCCATTCACATTCAGCTGCCTGTACTTCATTACTTTCTACAGATGCTCCCAGACTCGGCCCGCCAGCTCTCTGTCACTGGTGCACTCCTACCATTGAGCTGCAGTTAGCAGGAGGAGGGAGATGGCATGTTTCCCGTGAATGGCTGAGAAACTCCCTCGCCCCCACATCCAATCAGCCACCAAAGTCTGTCATTTCTTCCTTCTCGATGTCTCCTGCATCTGTCTCTCCCTCTCTACTCCCACTGTCACTGCTCGGGTTCAGGACTCATTGCCCCCTGCCTGGGCTGCCGGCTGCAAACGCTCTGCCTGCTATACCTACCTGTGGCTTCTTCCTCTTCCTTCATCCAAAGTACCGCCAGGCTTCCCACCGTGTTTATCACTCCCCTGCTCTAGGGGCTCCCCATTGCCTAAGCTCGTTCCAACCCTGCGTGCTGGTCCCAGTCTACTCTCCCCCAAGGGAGACCTGTGCTCCAACAGCTTCACCCAAAATGTCCCAAAGATGTCGTGCATCATTTCCCTCCTGTCGTTACCCTTATCTTTTATGACACCCTGATTGTCTTTGACCAAAGTCCTACTGATTCTCTAAGAACCAGCTCTTCCTTCCTTCATCCTTCCCTCACTCAACAAGGAACTACTGACAAGCACGGTGCCTCTCCCAGGGTGCTGGAGGGGCAATGGATGAACGAGGCAGATACAATCATTCCTTGATGACACTTACAGGCAAGTGGGGGAAAGTGATACATACACAAATAATACAACTAAAATAAAACCCACAAATGTGACAAGGGCCAGAACGGCTATTTGAAATAAAAGAGTGAGAGATCAGGAGGCCAATCTCTGGAGTAGTAAAATCAGAGCTGAAGAGTGAGTTGGCTTGTATCAGCTGAGATGCAAAGCCACAGATGGGTTTCAAGTCAGACATAGTATACCCTCCTCCAACTGGGACCTTCCACCCCACTTATCCGAAACCCTGCTCTTTCCGCCTCTCTCCCTGAACTCCACGGTGAGGCCTTCTCCACTGGTGTCCGCTGATCTAACACTCATGTTCAACATGCCAGAGTTGAATTTGGCCTCTACTGGCCCCTATGAGCTTTGAGTAGAAACATCCTAATCTAACTTCAGCATGTGACCAGCCAGCTTGCCCAGCTGATTAACTTCACTGTACAGTGGAAACTAACACAAAATTATAAAGGTAAAATTTTAAAAGTCAGTAACTTAATACTTTGTGCAAGAATAACTTGAAAAAAATTGTAACTGTACGGTGATGGATGTTAACTGGACAGACTGAGATGATCATTTTGATAGATAGCCAAATATTGAACCATTACTATGTACACCTGGAACTAAAATGTCAGTTATCCCTCAGTTTAAAAAATAACTTGAAACAAGAATAACTTTGCATTTCACATAAACTCTGAGAGCAGGACACATCCCCGTCATGCTCTCTGTGGTGATGGAGCAGAGCACCAGGTCTGGGCGGATGTTGGGAGGACCCTGGCCCGAGGCATCTGATTTCCATACGGCAGAACGATGCTCCCCACCTCTCCCTCTCTCTCTGCCCCCGCCTCCCTGCTCCTCCCTTTAAAAGAAGAGTCCTAGCAGCCTCGTGAATGTGGGAGAAGGAACTGCATTTTCCCCATCCCACCGTCTCTCCCTTGTGGGCAGGGAGTCCTGACCTCTAGATAGCCTCTTTTCTGCTTGGTCACTTGTTCGTATAGTAAGTTTGCCAAGTTCAGCTCCTGTAATGACAACAGTAACGACGACAACTGATGCCTAGTGAGTGCTTTTAATAACCAGGCCCTGGTTCCGTGTTTATAGGCATTAATTAATTTAGTCCTCACAATAATACCCTGTGCTTGCATGTTTAGTCACTCAGTCGTGTCCAACTCTTTGACTCCATGGACTGTAGCCCACCAGGCTCCTCTGTCCATGGGGATGCTCCAGGCAAGAATACTGGAATGGGTTGCCATTTCCTCCTCCAGGAGATCTTCCCAACCCAGGGGTCAAACCCAGGTCTCCCACATTTGCAGGCAGATTCTTTACCATCTGAGCCACCAGGGAAGCCCCAATAATACCTTATAAGGCTTATTATCATCTCCATTTTACAGATTAAAAAACCAAGGTTTAAAGAGATTAAATAAGCTGCCTTAAGGTCACGCAGTTACCAAATGGCAGAGCTGAGATTCAAACACAGCCAGTCTGGTTCCAGTGTCCTTGCTGAGCCCACTATGTTATACTGCCTCTTGTTACACTGTTATGGGAGGGGGATGTCAATTTGAGGACGTAACTTCAATTCAGGGGACATGTTTTAGAGAGTCATATTATGACTATATGTCAAGAATGTTCTCATATTCGACCATGACCTCTTGGAGGTTAGGTCATGGTTCTCAGTAGCCCTCTGAAGCCAGGAGAGGAAAAAGATGCCAGGTGAAAATTCACACAAGTGTGTATCCAAATCTACCTGGTAGACCCACCTGGGAGGAGAGCCCAGGCACTTGCCAGATGCACTCGGCCCTCCTCCTAATCCATCCACTCAACACCAGAGCCACACCTGTGAGGTACGAGAAGAACAGCATAAGCAGCTATGAAGAGCACATGCAATAGGAATTGGAAAGGCAGGAAGGAAAATTAGAACAGTAATAGCAAGTATTTACATACTACTGGACAGTGTCTGGTCCCATCACTTCATGGGAAATAGATGGGCAAACAGTGGAAACAGTGTCAGAATTCATTTTGGGGGGGCTCCAAAATCACTGCAGATGGTGATTGCAGCCATGAAATGAAAAGATGCTTACTCCTTGGAAGGAAAGTTATGACCAAGCTAGATAGCATATTCAAAACCAGAGATATTACTTTGCCAACAAAGGTCTGTCTAGTCAAGGCTATGGTTTTTCCTGTGGTCATGTATGGATATGAGAGTTGGACTGTGAAGAAAGCTGAGCACTGAAGAATTGATGCTTTTGAAGTGTGGTGTTGGAGAAGACTCTTGAGAGTCCCTTGGACTGCAAGGAGATCCAACCAGTCCATTCTAAAGGAGATCAGCCCTGGGTGTTCTTTGGAAGGAATGATGCTAAAGTTGAAACCCCAGTACTTTGGCCACCTCATGCAAAGAGTTGACTCATTGGAAAAGACTCTGATGCTGGGAGGGATTGGGGGCAGGAGAAGGGGACGACAGAGGATGAGATGGCTGGATGGCATCACCGACTCGATGGACAAGAGTTTGGGTAAACTCCAGGAGTTGGTGATGGACAGGGAGGCCTGGCGTGCTGCAATTCATGGGGTCACAAAGAGTCGGACACGACTGAGCAACTGAACTGAACTGAACTGAACTGGACACTATCTGAAGAGCTTTATGTATATTATCTCACTGAACAGAGCTTTATGTATATTATCTCACTGAACAGAGAAGTACCACTGCTGTTCGACTTTATAAATGGGAAACTGAAACTGAAGCTAGCTAACATGTCCTAAGTCATGCAGCTGATATTGGGTAGGCCAATTTGAAGCCAGCAGTCTGGCCTGAGTCCATGCTCTTGACCATTAAACTCCACTTGAAGGGGGGGCGGGGGGGAAACCAGAGAAAACAAGCAAGCAGGTAAGTTCAGGCTCTGAAGACAAACAGAACTGAGTTCAAAGCCTGACTCTACCACCTGTCATTAAAGCAACTAACTGGTTGTACAAGATCTCTGAGTCTGTTTGCTGCTGTGTAGAAGAGACAGCATCCCCAGCAGGACTGTGATGAGGAGGAAGTAACATGCCAGGGGCCAAGAACCTGGTAGGAAGTCAAGCAGCAGGTTTCACCTCCTCCCACCATCATGGTACGAGACCCTGTGTTGGCCCTGGAGATACAGTTACCTAAGCGTCGTTCCTGCCCTCAGGGATCTCCCTGCCTTGCAGAGCTGGCTAGAGACACAGAAAAAGAATTACAGCAGGACACATTCAGTGAGAGGGCATGAGCCGAGGGCTATGGACGACAGAAGAGAGAATGAGTGCTTCTGCCCAGGTGAAGTGACGTGAAAGTTGCTCAGTCGTGTCCGACTCTTTGTGACCCCATGGACTATACAGTCCATGGAATTCTCTAGGCCAGAATACTGGAGTGGGTAGCCTTTCCCTTCTCCAGGGGATCTTCCCAACACAGAGATCAAACCCCGGTCTCCCACAATGGAGGCGGATTCTTTACCAGCTGAGCCACAAGGGAAGCCCTCTGCCCAGGAGGGTCAGGCTATTGAACTTGGATCTTGCTGGTTAAATGGCGGGAAAAGAGGGAATATTTCTGTCTAACATAAAACATTTTACTGCTGCCATCGTCAAGATCCATGCCAGCATTTAGATTCTACTTTCTGTTCCACTGCCATTATAGGGAAGTTAAGAATACCTGTTTCACTAACTTTCTTTAAAGGACATCACAGGCCAATAGCAAGAGAGCTGACACCATCCAGAGGGCCGCCTGTGGGTTGCATTTTAAACTGTTATTGTTTTCTCATAACGCAACAGGGAACCCAAGGAGCTGTTTTATATTCCAAATACCTAAAGATTATAATCCATTATAGGGGTGTATTTATTCCTGGAACTGAGATAATGCTGGGCAAAGCTGCAGAATTCATTGCCCTGGAGCTATAAACCTTCTATTTATTTCTTGATGAGTTTACAATGACAACTTGTAAATTCTCCCACACCTATCTCCCTAAGTGCGCGCGCACGCACACACATACACACACACACACACACACACACACACACGCTGCCTAGTAGGGAAAGTAAGCCAGGAAGTTGATTTTATCGATGACAGCACCATAATAAAGGCAATAATGACAGAACAATTCTGTGAGTGCTTCCTGCATGTGAGGCTCTCCGCCAAGTATCTACGGGATCTCCATTAGTCCTCATAGCAACCCCATAGCTTCTAGGGCCCTCGTTTTCTCTACAGAGGTAGATTGAGGCTTAGAGTAGCTCAAAGAAGTAAGGTAACTTGCTCAAGACAAAGAGCTATGAATAGTAAGCGAAGTCAGGACTCAAACACAAAGCCATGGAGAGAGGGTTCACGACTGTACCTACAGAGACCCTCAGGATGAGTCAGGGTCCCTGCTGAGTGCCAATAACATTCAGAGCTATTCTTGGGTTGGTTCACAAGGACCGACACCATCCCAAACAGAGATTTCTGGGGAACCAGTCAGTGGAACCCCTAGACTTAGAATGGAGCTCATGGTGCACTCTGCCACGTGCAAAAACTAGGAGCTTGCCGGGCCAGAACTTTGAAAACAAGTGAAATAGGCACCTGTTCCAGTTCCCAGTCCAGGAGGCTGGGTAGTGGAGTGGGCAGAGACACAGAAAGAAGATGCTCAGTAAAAGATGGACGGAGACACGGAGGAAGAAAGGGAAGGGGGTTGAAAGGAGGAGGCTGTCATAATGGAGAGTAAGAGGGAAATAAGGCAAATAGGCAAGTTTTGAGAAAACAGAAATTCAGGAAGCAGTTGCCAGGGCAGTGTAATAATTCTGCCCAGTGGCAGATTCCTCACTCAGGGGCCCTTGAGACAAGCTGAGCAAACACAATACCAATCCCTACTTAGTGACATCTTAAAGGAGCTAACTCAGGCTACAATCTGTAGTGTCCCCGAAATAAGCCTGAGTCCTTTGGGCTCCAAACTTCTGACCCAAGCCCTACAACAAGATTATATAAGATTACATGAAATTCATTCATTCAACAAGGATCTACACCACAGTACCAGGCAGTGTGCTGGGAGCTGATGACATACCAAAGAATAAAATCATCCCAGGCCTTTTAACTCCTAGTAGAGGATTCAGACCAGTAGGTAAAAGATAAGGTGTGCTGCATGGCCACCAGGGCTGTGGAGAGAAATAAAGTGTGAACGTATGGACAGAGACTTAGGGAGTAGCAGGTGGGAGAAGGGAACAGTGTGTGGCTTCCATTAGAGCCAGAGAAGCCTCACACAAAGGTGACTACGAGCAAAGACTTGGAGAAGGTAAGGGAGCAAAGACTCGGAGGGGTTCTCAAGCAGAGAGTAGCAGCTGCAAAAGCCTTGAGGCATAAACACGCCTGGCATAGACAAAGAGCGCCAAGGCCAGCAGGTCTGGGTCCTAGTGAGTAAGGAGAAAACAGATACGGTCAGAGAGGTCAAGGGGTGGGGAGGTCCCAACCCATTAGGGAACTTTGGCTTCTAGATGAGGGAGCTAGGGAACCACGGAAGTTTTCTGGGTAGAGTGACATGAAGAGCTTTAAGCCTGGCCAGCATCATTCTGGATTTTAAGCTGAGAAAAGACGTGAGTGGTATAAGGGAGGAAGCAGGAAGACTGGCCAGAAAGTCAGCTGAAATCCAGGTGAAATACAATGGAGTCCTGGGTCATGGTGGTGGCAGTGGGGGTAATGAGTGGCTAAATCACGATTGGCCAAAGGACTGGATGTGGAGGGTAAAGCGAGGAGGAGTTAAGGTCAATTCCAAGGTTATCCACACCCAACCCTGAGCTTTCAGCTCAATTCCTATGAAGCCCTCAAATTTAAGCTCCCTTGAATACATTGCAGAGACATTTTATTCTTCTCTTTTGTTTCATTCCCCGTGTAGTTAAGTACAAATTGGGGTAGTTGTAGGGATAATGACACATAGAGGGAAAGGAACCCCTTTCATATTGGTTCCACGCCATTCACAGGAGATCTCATTGAGTCCTCCCCACACCTCAGGGAGGTAAGACCACGATCCCCACTACACAAACTAAGGTTCAGAGAGATGCAGAGTTTGTCCAGGGTCACACAGCATTTAGTCCTAGAGCCTGTGTCTCCTGACTGCATATGTCATAAGCTTTCTAATACCTCAATGGTTTGACTTTGTTAAAGTTCATTCAACAAACATTTACTGAGCATCTCCAGGGTACATGCCAGATGCTGTGTTTATCTTTGGGATGTAGCAAGGAAGTCAGGACCTGGCACTGAAGGGGCTCTGAGCTCTGGCTCAGGAGAGGCCCAGGCCCAGCCCCAGCCCCTCTCCACTGTCCATGCTGGGAGATGCGGTCCTCTGTGCCTGGAGAGGGAAGGCGTGAAGCAGCCTCCATTCTCCTCTATTCTCCCTCTTCCCTTCCACTCATCCAGAAACAGGCATGCCCTTCTCCCTGAAAAACTGCTAAAATTCAGCTCCAGACGCACTGGCTCAGAACTGGCATGCTGACCCGGTGCAAATGAAGTCACTGTAGCCCGGACCCCCGCTGGGCGTGGCAGAACTGGCCGCGAGCAAAGAGATGATAAAGAAATCTCTAACATGTGCCAAGGGAGGGATTATCACATGGGCTCTTGCTTTTTATGAAATAGGAAAAGTGGATTTTTCTAGTTGACTGCATTTGATCGTTTTTCCTCCATTTGTTTTAAAGTTGAACATCTGATCTGGCAGAGACTTCTCACATTCAGCTGCAAAAAAAAAGATGTCTTTTGAGCTCCTCTCCCAACCTCCCATCACAGAGGATGGGGGTGGCGGGGCTTAAAGCATCATTCCACCACCACCCCTAACACATCACAGCCCTTGGCATAAGTCTGCCTAGAATTCCTTCTAATTTTGTCCATGCTTACCCACCCAGGGACCTTTACCTTCTGGGTTTAATAAAAAAATAATAAATAAAAAACTCTTTATATTTTCCTCATGGTCTCACTATATTCTCTCTCTGTTAACTCTGAATGCTTTCATAGTCCTGGGCTCTCTCCCTGTTGTAGGTTACTACTGCCCCCTGGAAGCCAAAAACCCCTGGACATCCCAACAGGATCAAGGGGCCCAGAAATCTTCCCTATCCAAATGCAAACCTAACACAATTATTGTCACTGCCTAGGAAGCAGCATGGAGCAAGGCAGGGCAGCTCAGGTTTGGGTGTGTTTTTAGTGTGCTGCCAGTCACCTGGGATCTTGTTAATACGCAGATTCGGATTCGGTAGGTCTAGAGTGGGCCTGAGATTCTGCATCTCTACCGAGCTCCCAGGCGATGCTGGTTTATGGACCATACTTTGAGTAGCAAGGATAGAGTAGAAAGCCCGTGGGTTAGGAAACCACGGCTCTACTATTAATTCATAAATCTTGCCAGCGGGCAAGATTAGTGTCTCCAGAATATGGTTTGCAGACTATAAACCCCTCACAATGGTCCTTAAGGGGAAAAAAACTTTATAGTCAAGCTAGAGTAGGTTTGGGAAATACTACTTTATATGTCTACCACCCCTGCTAGCAAAGGCTCTGTAAAGTCCTATTTCAATGTTGTTCAATCTGCTTGCTACAGTGAGGTGTACCTTCTGGGTCAGAAGAGAGTAAACCCCAGGCTGCACATGTCCCTAAACACAGATCCATTTAAGGGAGAGCTATAAGGTTTCTGAGGTTCCCTATTGTCAGGAGTCAGGGAATCCATCGACCTCTAAGCCCTCAAAGGTTAAAGGTCCCCAGCATGCAGAGCCTTGGATAATTTAGTCACTTGTCCCCCAGGGGAGGAAAGCCAACACCTTTGCCCTGCCATAGCCTCTACTCCTTTGCACCAGAATATCCCCAGAAGCATCTCAACAACAGGTTGACAGCCCTACTAATACCAGTCTTCACCAAATATTCGAGGAGGATCCAGGGAGCAGTTATAAACACAGCACCAAGAAGCCCCTGTCTGCCTTGCAAATCTATGTGGATGGATGTCAGAGACTATACACCAGGCTGTTGGGTGTTAACATTCTCTGCTATTCCCAACGTGATTTGTAAGCTTTTAGCCACTAAAACGCCAGTCACAGGCCATCCTTGTGGCAATAATTTTGCTTCTGTCCAGGAAGGGACTTCTTCCTGGGGACCTGTTATCACTTAAGCATAAATCTGCCTTCTTTGGTACCTCTCTCCCTCCCTCCTCTCTGAGTAAGCAAGGGACAGGCCACCAGGGTATTCTCCCCTCAGATCCAAGATGTAGAAGAGGACCCAAGAGCAGGGTCTCAGTTCTAGAGTGGGGCCTCATGGGAGCATATGCCCAGGACAAGAATCCTGGCTCCATGGAAACTCAGAAAGGGCTGTCTGCCGTGGGACCTAATCCTTGCTTTGCAAAAAGAAGGAGATGTGTCAGGTTGACGGATAGTCTGCGTACTTAGGCAACAAGACCAGGAATTCTGATTGGCTAAGCTGAGAAATAATTTTTCTTTCAGAAATCTTTTCCTAATCCAACATGGCTTGAGAGAGAGCAGCCACAACCCAACTTGAGGTCTCCACTTCTCCTGTACAAGTCATACGGCAAAAAAGCCTGCAGCTAGTTCTGAGAACCTGCACTCACAGCCTCTTATGGGTGAACCCTGCAGTCAGAAAGTGCTGTAGAAACTCCTGGCTTCCTAGGAGAAAAGGTACCAATAAAATAGACTTATAATGTGCTTTGCATATGTAGCCCTCTGTTCTGAAAAACGTCTTGTAACATGAAGCTACAGCATCAGCAGTACTCATCTCTGGTCAAAAGAGATGGGGGCAGTGGAAAGACCCAGGAAAATCATTTCATTTATTTTTTAACGTTCAAGCACAAAATATACTAGTGGAATTGATTGCCCTATTAAAACTGTCGGTCACTACTTGTAGCTCAGTGAAAAAATTAGTAAATGCAATGAACTACATAAACTATTCATTTAGTAAATGGCTGTCTGACTCCACTGGGGCTGGGCAGAACTGGGGAAGCAGGGGTCAGGAGGACAGGCAGTGGGAACAGATGCTGAGACCGAGGTCATCATCAAGGAGGAAGTTTTGAGGAACGAAAGTATGAGGCATCTCGGAGGACTTTCAACTACTTTCCCACCCACCCTCAACCAAACGACACCAAATACCTGAACCACCTGGTCTGGAAGCCAAAAAAAGGCAGGGTCTTTAACAATGAATTTCCTCTCACTCACTTGAGGAAACTGAAAGTGGGGAGATCAAGGAACTTACATACAATCACACGGATGATGATGACAAACTCTGGGCCCAGGGAGTTGTGTCCAGTTCTTTGCAACCCCATGGACTGCAGCACGCCAGACCTCCCTGTCCATCACCAACTCCCGGAGTTCACTCAAACTCATGTCCATTGAGTTGGTGATGCCATCCAGCCATCTCATCCTCTGTCCTCCCCTTCTCCTCCCGCCTTCAATCTTTCCCAGCATTAGGGAAATTTTCCAATGAGTCAGTTCTTTGCATCAGGTGGCCAAAGTATTGGAGTTTCAGCTTCAGCATCAGTCCTTCCAATGAACATTCAGGACTGATCTCCTTTAGGATGGACTGGTT
This sequence comes from Redunca redunca, assembly GCA_006410935.1. NCBI lineage: Eukaryota > Metazoa > Chordata > Mammalia > Artiodactyla > Bovidae > Redunca > Redunca redunca. The sequence goes on from SJYQ01000065.1 coordinate 584,430, forward strand.
GAATCTCCTTGCAGTCCAAGGGACTCTCAAGAGTCTTCTCCAACACCACAGTTCAAAAGTATCAATTCTTCGGCGCTCAGCTTTCTTTATAGTCCAATTCTCACATCCATACATGGCTACTGGAAAAACCATAGCCTTGACTAGATGGACCTTAGTTGGCAAAGTAATGTCTCTGCTTTTTAATATGCTGTCTAGGTTGGTCAAAACTTTCCTTCCAAGGAGTAAGCATCTTTTTATTTCATGGCTGCAGTTACCATTTGCAGTGGTTTTGGAACTCTACAAAACCATCTTATTGCCCAGCCCCTTCTTACCTGTAATCACTGGGCCCCTGGTCTAGGGGACAGGATTAGGATGGAGGGAAAGGGGAAGGAGACAGGAAGGTAGCAATCAGTATAGCAGACAAATTCAGTTCAATCAACATTTTGCCCAGTGCTGCCCAGTCTTCCTACTTTACAATCAGATACCAGCCCACATAAGCATCATTGCTACTGTCATCCGAATGGAGCCCCAAGGCAGAAGACCCATTTTCCCTCCAAGGCTGAGTTATTCTTGCAATTCTAGACTAGTGAAATGAGGGAACAGAAGCCATCATTCCGGCTTATTTGCAGTATCCTTGACCTCTTTCCCATTTTGCCCAACTTTCTAGCAAATTGAAAGTTATTTTAGTTGATTCAGTTCCTTATTTAAATAGAGTTATCTTTGGGAAAGTTAAGTCTACCAGTTAGTCATACCAAAGTATGAATTACTGTTACTCATCTGATCAAACTAATTTGGAGATGGAGGAAAAGTGGAGATTTTAGAACAAAGGCACTTAGAGGAGGGACTTGGTAACCTATTAATTATAGCATCTTCTTAGATAGCATAGTGCCAGAAGCAGCTTAGCTAAGTATACCAAGTAGAGTGGACGATATCTTTTCTAACTATGCTTGAAAATCCAGAAGGCATTTTTTTTTCAATAAATATGACTACATAAATTTTTAATAAAAATAACTTCATCATGGCAAAAAAACCATCATGAAGAGTTAAAAGACATGCAGTAAATACATACATACATACATATACACATACATACATATATATATATACACACATATATATACATCCATCCATCCATATATATATATAGTTTTCACTCATATCATAGGTAAAGACCCTATCTTTCTAACAGTGAACTGTCAGAATCTGTAAGAAAAAGAGTGGATAAGAATAAAGGTCCATATAGTCAAAGCTATGGTTTTTCCAGTGGGCATGTATGGATGTGAGAGTTGGACCATGAAGAAAGCTGAGAACCAAAGAATTGATGCTTTTGAACTGTGTTGTTGGAGAAGACTCTTGAGAGTCCCTTGGACTACAAGGAGATGAAACCAGTCCATCCTAAAGGAAATCAGTCCCGAACATTCATTGGAAGGACTGATGCTAAAACTGAAGCTCCAAAACTTTGGCCACCTGATGCGAAGAACTGACTCCTTAGAAAAGACCCTGATGCTGGGAAAGATTGAAGGAGAGAGGAGAAGGGGACAACAGAGGATGAGATGGTTGGATGGCATCACCGACTCAATGGACATGAGTTTAAGCAAGCTGTGGGAGTTGGTGATGGACAGGGAGGCCTGGTGTGCTATAGTCCATGGGGTCTCAAAGAGTCAGACACGACTGAGTGACTGAACAACTGAACTGAAGAATAAAGTCCACTGAAAAATGAGGAAAAAGTATTAAGAGTTCAAAGAAAATATAATGACTATTAAACATATGAAAAGATGCTCAATCTCCATTGTAATAAGAGAAATGCAAATTAAAATATACTACAATGCCATTTTTCACTCATCAGATTGGCCAAACTCCAACAGCTTGATTATATACTTTGGTGATGAAGACATAGAGAAACAGACACTCTCTTACTTTCTAGTAGTTATAGGAACTCGTACAACCCTAGTGGAGGACAATTGAGTGAAAAATCCAACAAAATTATAAATGAATGAGCCTTATAGTTCTGCAATTCCATTTCTGGGAACTTACTCTATAAATAAGCTGATATGTGCAAAATGACACATGTACAAGGTTATTCATCAACATAATACTGAAGTAATAGCAGAGATCGGATGAACCTGTTTGCAGGGCAGTATCAGAAATGCAGAGAACAGACGTGGGGACACCAGGAGGGGCAGAGGGAGGAGGAGGCTGCGGTGACTGAGAGGGCAGCTCTGACATATGCAGCTACCATGTGTGAAATAGCCAGCCAGTGGGAAGCTGCTGTGGAGGGCAGGGCCCAGCCTGCTGCTCTGTGATGACCTGGAGGGCTGGGATGGGGGAGGCTCAAGGGGGAGGGGATATAGGTATACTTACAGCTGATTCATGTAGCTGTAGAGCAGAGACTAAGACAACACTGTAGGGCAAATATACTCCAATTAAAGAAGAAAACAAAGAAGAAATGGGTGATCTGAATAGCTCTGTATGTTAAATAAATTGAATGTGTAGTGAAAAATCTTCCCCCAAAGAAACCTTCAGGGCCAGATGGCTTCTTTGGTAAATTGAACCAAGCATTTAGAAAACAAATCCTATAATTATATACAAACCTTCCAGGAAATTGAAGAGGAAAAAATAACTTCCTGTTTCTTCCTATCTTTCTCTTTTATTAGGCCAGCAGTATCCAGATATCAAAACCAGATAAACACATTGTAAGAAAACTAGAAACTAATGTTCTCTCATAAATGTAAGTGGAAAAATTCTAAAAAAAAATTTAGCAAATTTGAATCCAACAATATAATAAAAAGATAATATATCATAACTAAGATTTATCCCAGGAATGCAGGGTTGGCTTAATATTCCAAAAAAATAAATGAAATTCATTAATAAACTCAAAAAGAAAACTATATGATCATCTCACTAGACACAGAAGCATTTGGTAAAATCCAACACCTATTCCTTATTTAAAAGAATAAAGCTCTCAGCAAAGTAGGAATAGAGGAGAATCTCCTCTATCTATATAAAACTCACAAGCTAATATCATACTTCCCTGGTGGTTCAGTGGTGCCTGCCAATGCAGGAGATGAGTTAGATCCCTGGGTCAGGAAGATAACCTGGAGAAAGAAATGGCAACCCGCTCCAGTATTCTTGCCTGGGAAATCCCATGGAAAGAGGAGCCTGGTAGGCTATAGTCCATGGGGTCACAAGAGTCAAACACAACTTTGCAACTAAACAACAGCATCATACTTAATAGTAGAAGACTGAAAGCTTTTCTACAAAGGTCAGGAAAAAGAAAAAGATGTTCCCTTTTAGCATGTTTTTTAACATTTTACTGGAGGTCCTAGCCAATGCAACCAGGCGAAAATGATAATAATAAACGGCCTTTCTAAACTACTAAGAAAGAAGTAAAACTTATGCACAGAGAATATAGTTGGTGATACTGAAAATTCAAAGGAATATACCTGAACTAATAATCAATGTTATATAATATACCCATGAACTATAAACACAATAAATATATAAAAGTCAAGTGTATTTTATATACTAGTAATGAATAATCAAATGTTGACTTTTATTTTTTTAAGAAAATGTTTAGGGAAGAAAAAAATTGTGGCCCTCCCAGATAATTTTGGCTTCCCAGGTGACACAGTGGTAAAGAATCTGTCTGCCAATGCAGGAAATACAAGAGACACAGGTTTGATCCCCAGGTCAGGAAGTTCCCCAGTGGCAACCCACTCCAGTATTCTTGCCTGAAAACTTCCATGGACAGAGGAGCCTGGTGGGCTACAGTTCATGGGGTCGCAAAGAGTCAGACACAACTGTATAAGCATGCACATACAGAGCAGATAATTTTACAAAGCTCTCAAAGCCTTTAACAACAACAAAAAAACCCTGAATAAACATGGAATTTCAGACAGGCTTCACAAGGGAGATGTTCTGGGGCATCAAAGAGCCTGGCTGGGCAGAGCCTAAGATGCAAGTTCTGACACTGGAGTAACCTTCTAAGATCACCAAGATGAGTCAAGGGGCCCAGATTCTGGTGTCAGTGAGGTCCCTAGTTCACATATAAGTGAGGTTCTTTCATGGTTCTGTCATGCGAGGGTATGTTCTTCAGTTCTTTGCCTCATCACAACAAAGATTTGGAGTGACGGACGTTAAAGCCCCCTCGGCGTGGCACAGCTCTCAGGTCTTGGGTAGACTGTGTTATAGCTCTCAGGTCTCAAATGGACCATGTTATAGCTCTTAGACAAAGCAGTGTTACAACTCAGTGTTACAGCTCTATTTTATTTAGAAGAGAGCAGGAAAGTCCATCTTTGAGGCGTGAGGGCACGTCATCCAAAGACACGAGGAGAAGAGAGCCCCAGCGCGTGGAGAGTGAGAGAGAGCTAGCTTTGGCTCCTCTTTTTATATGTTTCTCTCTCCCTGGGCCTGTCCTATGTAAACTGGGCCAGCCAGGAGTGTTGTTTGTTTTACCTGATGTCCTCACTCCGGTCCTCGGACCTTCTTTTGTTTTATTTTTGCAGGCTTTTCCCTTCTTTGTCTTTTAGCCACTGCCATTTTGGACTCCTTTTCCCTATTCTACCTACCTAACAGTTCTGACCACAAAAATGTCGTGACCTCTGCCCTCCCTCTTCCGGTTGCGCTGAAAATGGCCATTCAGTGTGAAAGCATGCTGGGTATGTAAACAAAGAAAATAAAGACAAAGCCCCAGGGTCAGGGTCAAGGTCAACTTTGCACAGTCTCAGCTGTCTCACTGTCAAATAGGACAGTTCCTTAAGCCATGGAGAAAAGAGACTGAGGATGAAGACAGAATCTGTCCCAGAGGTCCTAGGCCAATAAGTTCCAAAAGCAAACACCACACAGAAAAGCCTGGAGAGTCCAAAAAGCCATGTCTGTTCATGGGAGAGGAAGGAGAGAGGAATGAAACCCTGTTACCTTCCTGAAGGCCCCTATGTTAGTCTGCCATAACAAACACCACAGACTGGGTAGCTTAAACATTTATTTTCTCACAGTTCTGGAGGCTGGGTGTCCAAGATCAAGGTGTTAGTAGAGCTGGTTTTTCTTCTAGCCGTTTTCCTTGACTTGCAGAGGGCCATCTTCTCCATGTGTCTTCATGGGGTCTTTTGTCTATATCTTAGTAAGGGCACCAGTCATAAGGGATTGGGGCCCACCCACATGACCTAGTTTTAATTAAATTCCCTTTCTAAAGGTCTTACCTCCAAATACAGTCACATTCTGAGACAACTGAGGGTTAGGATTTCAACATGAACTGAGGGGTGACACAGGTTAGCACAGAACAACTCACATTCTTCCTCTTCCTCCTCCACCCTCTCCCATAAATTTCCAGCAGCTGAAAGATCCAGAACCCCTGCCAGTTCTTATCACCCTCACAGACCAGGTCAGAGGGAACCAGAGCTGCTCTCACACACATCATCATTCACTCTGTCCGAAGCCCAAAAAGGCACTTCTCCTTCCATTCACATAGGGATTCCTAGCCCCCTACTACCAGAGGTTTCCATACATGTGGGACCCTAAGAGTGGTAACCTGAGCCCCAAGCTGACCTTCCCCCTCCCTTCACATTCCAGTAAAGCACTCCTCCCACCCTCCCCCCTGCCCTGTTCATTTCAGGATTATCATATTCACAGAACCAACATGACCTATTTAGGCTCTGACCCACTTACAACAGAAATACCAATCACAAACACTATCCAGGAGTGGGGGGGGGATGACCACAAATTTAACTGATTGCAAATAAGAGGGAATGATGGAGAAGCCGCCTTCACTGATTTAACCACTGCTGATGCTACTGTAAATGTCCTGAAGGCGAGTTATTAAGGAAATTTGGACCATGCCCAGTAGCCCCTTTGGCATCAGAGCACTCTGTAGGTTTTCCAGCCTTACGAGTGTCCTAGAAATCAATGAAATAGGTCTGTTTACTTTGTTTGGCTCAAAGATGGGACGAGCATCTCCAAGCGTCTGGAGGAAATGATTTCCTGCCAAGGGATGGGACAACCCACTGCACAAGTATGAAAACTAGGGAATCAAGATGGATACTGGATCAAACTTTCCCATTCACTCCAAACCAAAATGAGGGGGGATTAGTCTAGTGGCCTTTGAAACAGGGGCTTTTATAGTAAAGACATGTGAGGTAGCTGCCTGACTCACAACAATAGCTTATTTCCTTTTCTCTTGTCCAGCTTATTTCCTTTTCTCTTGTCCATTTCCCAAGGGTAGCTGTGTCTCTGCTCTGTGACTCTGAACCTCCTGTCACAGCTTATCAGTTCCAAGAAAGATACCTGATCCAAGCCTGAGCCAATCAGATTCTCTCACATAGGAATTCGAGACTTAAGGAGCTTTGCTATCTCAGACTCCTAGTAAGGAAGCAACTGGGAATTCTAGGCAGGCTTGTTTCCTGCTCTTCCTGAGGCCTGGCTAGTCTCTTCTGCAGATTCTGACACCACCCCTATCCTTAGAATTAATTACCCATTTGGCTTACATTAGCCAGGGTCAGTTTCTATTAATTGCAATCAAAAGAATCATAAAATGATAACATTTCTTTTTATTTATCTTTTAGTCCCAGGACCTACCACAGAATTTCACCGTATGGTAGATAACTCAATAACTTTGTTTTAAATTTATGAAAGTCCAATTTCCCTCTGCCACTCTACATGAGATAAGATTAAGAACAATGACAGAATGTCCTATGGTATATGGGAAAGGATTCTTGGGTGCCAACCTTTCCTGAAACAACAAGTTATATAAAGACTCTGCTTCTGGTTTTCCCTGAAAGAGGGAGACATGCTAAAATTTTCTACTGGATTTTCTGTAGCAAAAGAAACCATCAACAAAATGAAAAAAAACCCACAGAATGAGAGAAAATATTTGCAAACAAACCACGAGGGATTGATCTCCAAACTATACAAAAAGTTCATGCAACTCAATATCAAAAAAACAAAGAACTGAATCAAAAAGTGGGTAGATCAAAATAGACATTTTTCCAAAGAAGATACCCAGATGGCCAGGAGGCACATGCAAGATGCTCAACATCACTGATTATTAGAGAAATGCAAATTAAAACTATGAGGTATCACCTTACACCAGTTAGAATGGCCATCATCAAAAATTTACAAACAAGAAGCGCTGGAGAGCTTGTAGAGGAAAGGGAACCCTCCTACACTGTTGACAGAACTGTAAATTGGTAGTCACTATGGAGCATGGTATAGAGATTCCTTTCAAAACTAAAAACAGACCTAGTATATGATCCACCAATACCACTCCTGGGCATATATCTGGATAAAATCACAATTTGAAAAGATACATGCACCCCAATGTTCATTGCAGCACTATTTACAAAAGCTAGGATGTGGAAAGTGAAAGAAAGTGAAAGTGAAGTCGCTCAATCATATCTGACTCCAGACTGTAGCTTACCAGGCTTCTCCATCCATGGGGTTTTCCAGACAAGAGTACCGGAATGGGTTGCCATTTCCTTCTCTGGGGATCTTTCTGACCCAGGGATCAAACCTGGGTCTCCTGCATTGCAGGCAGACGCTTCACCCTCTAAGCCACCAGGGAAGCACCAGGACATGGAAGCAACCTACATGTCCACTGACAGAAGAACAGATGAAGATGTGGTCCACATACACAATGGAATATGACCGAGCCATAGAAAAGAATGAAACAGTGCTATTTGCAGTGACATGGATGAAGCTAGAGAGTGTCGTACTAAGTCAGACAGAGAAAGACAAGTACCACATGATATCACTTATTTGCAGAATCTAAAGAAATGGCACAAATGAACCTATTTACAAAACAGAAGTTGAGTCACAGATGCAGAAAACAAACCTGTGGTTAAGGGGTGGGTAGGGGGGATAATGGAGAAGGCGATGGCACTCCATTCCAGTACTCTTGCCTGGAAAATCCCATGGATGGAAGAGCCTGGTAGGCTGCAGTCCATGGGGTCGCGAAGAGTCGGACACGACTGAGCAACTTCACTTTTCACTTTCATGCATTGGAGAAGGAAATGGCAACCCACTCCAGTGTTCTTGCCTGGAGAATCCCAGGGACGGGGGAGCCTAGTGGGCTGCCGTCTATGGGGTCGCACAGAGTCGGACACAACTGAAGTGACTTAGCAGCAGCAGCAGCAGGGGAGATAAGCTGGGAGATTGGGATTGACATATACACACTACTATTTATAGAATAGATAATAAGAATCTACTGAATAGCACAGGGGATTCTATTCAATACTGTATAATGACCTATCTGGGAATAAAACCTAAAAAAGAGTGGACATATGTGTATGTATAACTGACTCACTTTGCTGTAGAGCAGAAACTAATTCAATATTGTAAATCAGCTCTCCTCCAATTACAAAAAAAGAGCAGCATGACCCTTTTCCCTTTGCAGAGAAGTTTGCAAAGATTGCATTGCCTAGGATTAGTGATATCATCCTGAAGAACTCTTCATAAATGTCAAAGTCTTGAAAAGAAAATAAAATTTTCTCATGGAAACAATTACCTGATGCCAGATGCTCAGGAAGTCAGAGAAGGGGAAGTATTGGCTTTTAATCTCTCCTGACTTGTGGGCGGAATTCTCAGTGCTGGCAAGAGCAGGCTGGAGGCAACGGACACGTCTCTGTCTTGCTATGATCTGCTTACCCCAGGTGAAAATTCATGCATGGGCATCCTTACTGGAGGTCCTCACATTTATACCTCTCTCCACACATCTTCCATCCATTTGCAAGGCCTGGTCTAGGACTTGGGATATTCACCCAGCCATCCCTCCACCCAACCACTCACACTTTAATCTTCCCTGAACCCCTGGCTGGGCCTTAGCCCCTACATCTAGGTGACTGTGCCAGGATCAGCAACGCTGTGAATAGGACAACCCTCTAGGGTCACTCCAGGCCATCCACTCGCCCCTAGATTTCTAGGACACCCTTCTAAATAATCTCTCTTACCCCAGCTCTTGCTTCTATAGTCCAACTTCACTGCAGCAATACTAGCTTTTCAAGATGCCAACTTAACCATGTTAGTTTTCTATTCAAAACCTTCAATAAAGCCCAGACTCTTTGCTTAAGATTCAAAAACACCCACAACCTGAACTCAGTCTATTTTTTAAACTTTTATCTTGAATCTTCCAAATTTATCTCCTGCATGAAACCTCTACTCTCACACAAGCAGCCTGCCCACCCGCCTCACTGCTGAGCAGATGGGCACAAGCCTGGAGTTTCTAGAAGCCATGTTGCCAACATGTGGGGGAAAAGAAGTCAACCACAGAGAAAGCAGGACTGAGGGATGGAGAGAACAATTCCTGATGACATTGCTCGAGAACCAAGATTGGCCTCAAGCTACTTCTACCTCTGGAGGTTTTGGCTATAACATTTTTTTTTTTTTTTTGGCTTTTGCTTAAACCTTTTTTTTTTTTCCATTCACAAACAAAAGGTAATTCCTCCCCATACCCCTCATGGCCCAATTTTAATCCCTGACTCCTCTTCAAGGTCCTCCAGGATGTGGCCACAGCTCTTATCTCTAACTCTTGTAATGTTGTGTCTATTATTAATGGGAGCCTTTCTGTATGCAGCCTAGTGACAGGTATTTCTTGATCCTTGAAACAGGTGAGGTGCTCTCACTATCACCAACCCCTTTCCATGGCCCCCTCCCACCCCAACCTGCTGAAACCAACCCGTGGCTCAGCAGTCAGAGACACAGGCTAGGGCAGCCCTGGGAAACCCAGGAGGGTCAATGCTGTCCAGTCCTCCTGAGCTGATGCAGGCTAGGGCAGCCCTGGGAAACCCAGGAGGGTCAATGCTGTCCAGTCCTCCTGAGCTGATGCAGGCTAGGGCAGCCCTGGGAAACCCAGGAGGATCAATGCTGTCCAGTCCTCCTGAGCTGATGACCCAGCCTCCCATTCAGAACCCACGCTGGCTGAGTCTTGGATTCCAGCAGCAAGTACGACCAAGTTGTCAGCCCACAGGGACCAGTCGGCAGGGAGAGGTGAAAGAAGGTGAAGGAAGAGAGACAGGAGAGGTCAAAGTCAGAGGAAGAGAAAGCCACGTTCTCACCCAGACTGAGACTATCTACTCATGGGCAGAGTCATGGGCTGAAGTCAAGGAAGATGCCGCCCTGGAGTGTAACCTGCAGACCAGCTGGTACCTGGGCCACCTGAGGGTGCTCTGCGTCTTCTGCTTGTGGGGCCGTTTCTCCACTTAACCCTGAAGCGCTTCTGAGACCAACCTGCAAGGGGGCCTTCAGAGGGCTTTCCATCCCACAGGGACAGGTCCACCCAGGGAAGCGGCCGGCCGTCAGCACAAGTCTGCTCCACACGCTCTCACCTTCCCCTTCTTCAGCAAAGCCCAGAGTCTCACTGCCCTGAGAGGTGGTGTGGCTCGATACAGCCACGGCCGGCCACTTCAGGAGCCCAAAGACCGACTCCTGGGGGCACAGCACCGCCCACCCTTCTCCTGGGCCTGTGTCTCTCCACCTCGGCTGCCACTCAGAACCCATTCAAGGACAGAACGCTTTTTCCTCCAGTGAGAAAGTTTGTAGGGCAAACAAGGTGCCTTGGGTAGGAGCCACAGGTGACCAGGCTCCCTTCCTCCGTGAGCTTGGCAAGGATTGAAACGGTGTTTCCTGACAGCCATCCAAAGAGCTCCAGAGTTGCAGGGAGGTATCTCAGGGCCTCTACAGAGGGTAGAAAGGAGACGGAAAGTCAGAATGCAGGTGTCTCATCCCATGGACCCTCAGCAGCCCTACCAACAGCTGTCTATCATCGTTTCTAGGTTTGGGGTATGTATTTTTGTTGGGTTGTTTCCATCTTGCTTTTTTACTATTTTAACTTTTTTTAAAGTGTACAGTTTAGTGGCATTAATGTGTGTACACTCACATTTGTGCAAACATCACTCCTTCCTTCTTTCCCCAGAACTTTTCATCTTGCAAAATTAAAACTCTGTCGCATTAAACAATAATGACCCATTCCCTTCTCCCTCCAGCTCCTGGCAACCAACATTCTTCTTTCCGTCTCTAATAATTTGATGACTCAAGGTACTTCATACAAATGGAACCGTACAGTATTTGTCTTTTTGTGACTGGCTTATTTTACTTAGCATAATGTTTTCAAAGTTCATCCATGTTGTACCATGTGTCAGGATTGCCTCTCTTTATAAAAGTAAATAATATTCCACTGTATGAATGTGTCATATTTTGTTTATCCCGTCATCCATCGATGGTCACTGAGGCTGTGTCCCTGTCTTAGCCATTGTGAAGAATGTTGCTGTGGACATGGATATGCAAATGTTCATGTCCCCACTTGCCATTCCTTGGGACATATATGCAGCAGTGGGACTGCTGGATCTTACGACTGTTCTATGTTTAATTTTTTGAGGAATTGCCATACAATGTCTCAGCAGGTAAAGAATCCGCCTGCAGTGCAGGAGGCACAGGGAAACAGGTTCGATCCCTGGGTCGGGAAGATCCGTTGGAGAAGGAAATGGCAACCCACTCCAATATTCTTGCCTGGAAAATCCCATAGACAGAGGAACCTTGTGGGCTATGGTCCATGGAGTTAGGCATGACTGAGTACATAAATGCATACTGTTTTTCACAGCAGCTACACCATTTTACATTCCCACCATCAGAGTGCAAGGGTTCCAGTTTCTCCACATCCTCACCAACACAATCCTCTGACACCAGCTGGGTGTCTTCTTGGACACCAGTTGGTTGACTCAATTCTGACACATCTACCAAGAGAGAGCATCAGATACCACAGGTTAAGTGCTCTGTCCTACAAAACAGTTCTCCCCTCTCCCAATTTCAGACACGAGTTGCAAGCCCAGTTGTCACCTGTAATTCTGACAATCTGCTCTGGATTGAAAGCGTCAAGGACCTCCTCCTTCAGCTTGATTAATTTTCTAGAGTGGCTCACATTACTTAGTCGGATATCAGTTTATCATGAAAGGATGTAACTCAAACAGTCAGAGGGAAGAGGTGCTTTGGACAAGGTTCAGGGAAAGGGCACAGAGCTTCCATGCCTCTCCAGGCACACTGTGCTCCCAGCAACTCCACAGGTTCACCAACCCAGAAACTCTCCAAAGCCCATACTTTTGTTTTTCACAGGGGCTTCCCAGGTGACACTAGTAAAGAACCCGCCTGCCCAGTGCAGAAGATGTAAGAGACATGGGTTTGATCTTCGGGTCAGGAAGATCCCCTGGAGGAGGGCATGGCAATTCACTCCAGTATTCTTGCTTGGAGAATCCCATGGACAAAGCAGCTACAGTCCATAGCGTTGCAGAGTCAGATGCGACTGAAGTGACTTTGCACACACACATTACTTAGGTATGGTTGATTAAGTCATTGACCATTGACGATTAACTTGACCTCCAGCCCCTCTCCCCTCCTGGAGGTCAGGAAGTAAGACTGAAAGTTCCACACCTCCAATCACATGCCTGGGGCCCCTGGCAACAGCCCCCATTAGGTTACCTAGGAGCTTTCCAAAAGTCACTCCATTAACATAACAAAAGACATCTTTCCAGCTGTCGTCACACAGGAATTTCCAAGGGTTTTAGGAACTCTCTGCTGGAAATGGGACAAAGCTCAAACACATATTTCTTGTTATAAACAACAATATCACAGGTCTGTAGTATTAGCCTCCCCCACAGATGAAGGAGCAAACCAGAGCCCAGAGAGGTAACTGGCCCAGCCCACACAGCTGTACGTGGGGGCACCAGAGCCAGGATCTAAGTCCAACAGTCTGGCTCTAGAGAATCAGAGTTCTTAACCACCAAGCAAAGCCAAAATTGATGTCCCATCTGCAGATGAGGAAGCCCAAGACCCATGTCACAGCAGCATGGCTGCACAGTAGTAAATCTAGGCCTTCTAAGGTCAGGTTACTCTCACGGCTCCATCTGATCGCCAAATTCCCAAAGTAGATTTGAACAAAAATGAGGACAATGAGCATCCAACTGCCTTCCTATTCCTAGGACCCAACTGTCACTCAAATAACTCACCTCTGTCCTCCACTCTTCAGTCTTCAGTCCTCTGCTCTTTAAACGGAGTGAAATAAATTAACTACATTGAAGGGTTTTCTCCCTCTCCTCCCATCCTCACCGACTCAGTCTTCAGTCTGCCACCATAAATCACTGGCAATTCAAAAAATGGTTTCTGAGAAAATGGGCCTTCGTGGCTTGATGGATGTGTAAATTTCCATCTCCTCCATACACGTCTCACTTTTCAAAGGGAAAAAAATCTTTATTGGCGTTAGCACATTTATGAGTTTAAATAAAAACAAATACATCTCTATTGACTGTAGTTATTATGCTTGGCTTCATGCAAGGTAAGTGCTTCAAATAAAAATAGATTGGTCAGAGTGAGTATGCATCAGGTCCAATAATGATGCAGCCTGTTTCCGGAGCGTATGTGTTTCACTTAACGTTCCCCCAGCTTGCAGGAGAGGAAGCACGTTGCTGCATGGAGCTTTTAGGCTCCATTTTCTGTCTAAATGCTCCGAGTAGGTGTGAATGTTTATTAGTGTCATGAAATACAACTGGCAGGCAAAGCCTGGCCTTTGCAGAAGAGACCAAAGTGCAATTGCTGAGGATGGGCCAGACCAAGCAGAAAGTGCAAACCCTGTGACACGTGAGCCCAGCACCAACCCATCAAGTGTGTGCGCAGTACCTACTGCTTGCCTGTCGCTCGAGAAAGGGCCAACCTTGGACTGAATATTTAGAATTACGTTTTTAAGCGTGGCTCCTAGTATGGGGTTGTAGCTCATGAAAGGGAGGACATCTCTCTGTTTTGATCATCACACATTCCCTTAGTCAGGTTAAAGGCACAGGCCTGGGCATCAGACAACCTGGATTCAAATTGCAGCTCCATTATTTAAGCAGTAAGCAAACATTTATGGAGCACCAGCTGTATACCAGAACTTTTTCTAGCTGCTAAGGCTACAACAGTCTGTTTCCATGAAGCTTACAGGGGAGGTTTAACCCTGAGTCAGACACACCTGTTGAACTTCAGATTCTTCATCAGTAAGATAAGGATAATAGCACCTCCTTCATGGGGTTGTTGTAAAATTTAAACCTGATCTATTTAGCACAGGATCTGGCACATAAAGGGCTTAACGCCGGCTTCCAGCATTATCATTGGTGGGCAGGACACCTTCTTTGCAGCACTTGAAATCCTTTTGGCCTTTCTTCTTGTTCTAGCCCCGATTGCAGCCAACAGGTCAGTGTGACTTCTGACAGGCTCCTACGGATACAGCCTGACAGTCCATCCACCTTAGGCCATATCTTACTCCTCACTTACCACCCTAAGGCCCCTCTGTTCTTGCCAAGCCTTGGCCCCATGTAAATGCAACCTGGAACTACGGTGGAGCTAGCATGCTGGGGAGAACCTTTAGCTGTGGTGTTGAGGGTTGAACTGCATCCCACAAAAAGCTATACTGAAGTCTTAACCACTGTGGCCTAAGAGATACATATGCCCTGGCACATAGCTCCTAACCTCTTGGAATCTTCCAAAGTCCTAAGTGTCTTTTTGTGTGCTAATGAGATAACTGGTGGGCTGGGGTCTTCTGGATAGCCTCAGGACAGGGGCTGGTTGTCAGGGGAACCATCTCTGTGATTACTGGGTTGGAAATTTCAGCTGCACCCACTCAGCCCCCAAGACCTCCAGGGAGGGGAGTGGGGCTACTGTTTGAGTTAAATCACTGATAGCAAATGATTTAATCAATCATGCCTAAGTAAGGTGGAGAAGGCAATGGCACCCCACTCCGGTACTCTTGCTTGGAAAATCTCATGGATGGAGGAGGTTGGAAGGCTGCAGTCCATGGGGTCGCTGAGGGTCGGACACAACTGAGCGACTTCACTTTCACTTTTCACTTTCATGCATTAGAGAAGGAAATGGCAACCCACTCCAGTGTTCTTGCCTGGAGAATCCCAGGGACAGGGGAGCCTGGTGGGCTGCCGTCTATGGGGTCGCACAGAGTCGGACACGACTGAAGTGACTTAGCAGCAGCAGCCTAAGTAAAGAAGTCTCCATAAAGATCCCCAAAGTACTGTCTTCCAGGGTGGTGAACTCTTGAAGGTTTCAGGAGGGTGGCATGCCTAGAGAGGGCATGAAACACTGCACCCCTTCCCCTATACCTTACCCTGTGCATCTGTTGGATCTGGCTATTCCTGAGTACTGTTCTTTTATAGTCAACTGGTAATCTAGTATGTACTCTGCTTTCCTGAGTTCTTTGAGCCATTCTAGTTCATTACTGAGCCTGAGGAAGGAGCTGTAGGGACCTCCAATTCATAGCTGGCCAATCACGAGTCCAGGTGGGACTCGTGATTGATATCTGAAGTGGGAGCAGTCTTGCAGGACTGAACCCTTATGTGGGATCCAATGCTATCTGCAGATAGTGTCAGACTTGAGTAAAACTGAGGACACCCAGGTAGTTTTGTAAAATTGCTTGGTGTGAGAACAAAACACCAAATATTTGGTGTCAGAAGCGAAGTACTGAGAGTAGCCCGTGAGTCCTGGAAAAAACAGTTTTTCCCCTTTCACCCCAATACCTATAAACACTATCTTATTTGAAATAGGGTCTTTGCAGACATAACCAAGTTAGGATAAGGACATACTTAATTCGGGTGGTTCCCATGTTCCATGACAAGAGTCCTTATAAGGAAAGAAGGACTTGGAGATAGAGAGGGAAGAAGGCCATGTGAAATAGCAGAGATTAGAACGAAGCAGCTACAAGCCAAGGATGCCAGCAACCACAGAAGCTAAGAAGAAGCGAGGAAAGATGCTTCCCTGGAGCCTTCAGATGGAGAACTACTCGTCAACTAGTTGATTTCAGACTTTTAGCTTCAAAACTAAGAGGATAGATTTCTGGTTTTGTGTGGTAATTTGTCATGGCAGCCCAAGAAAACTAATACACATGGAATATAGAGTGGATGGATACATCCTTCTTCCTTGCCCGCCCTGGACAGATGGTCCTGGTGTATGTTTCATATGGCTTCTCAGATGTCCTGCGTGGTCTGTCACCCAGATACTCACAGCTGTAACCAACTCAGTAATGACTCTTGTTGGGACACTCCCACCTCCCTTGTTTTGCCTTTCCTGTTCCTCACTCCTGCCCTCTGGGATCACTCCTCAATAAAGGACTCCCACTTAAGCTATTCGTCTCAGGTTCTGCTTTCTAGGAAACCCAGGCTAAGACAGCTAGTACCTAGAAGGCACATGGTTGGCATTCAATGAATGTGTATTGATTGAATACGTGAATGAAGATATATAAGAACACTCATGCCTGCCCTCAGAACTTCCTAAGTGGCTCAGTGGTAAAGAATCCGCCTGCCAAGCAGGCGACTCAGGTTCGACCCTTGTTTTGGGACGATCCCCTGGAGAATGAAATGGCAACACGCTCCAGTATTCTTGCCTGGGAAATCTTATGGACAGAAGAGCCTGGTGGGCTATAGTCCATGGGGTCGCAAAAGAGTTGAACAGGACTTAGTGACTAAACAACAACAAATCCCACCCTCAAGAGGCTTTTAATTAAATTTTCAAGAGGAAACACACACACGGGCAATAAAGAGAAATAAACTGTAGAGGCATTTGGAGGACAGAGGAGAACTTGACATTCCTAGCTGCCTGATGGAGCATAGGCTGTGGGGAGGGCAGCCGTCTCTAACATTTTCTGCAGCTTGGAGCCCTGATGCCTTCACACACATAGTAGTCTTGACTACAAACAACAGAATCCACTCTGATTAATTTAAGAAGAATAGCAATTTGGTAAAGGATACTAGAGAGCTCATAGAATTTCTAAGAGGACCAATCTCTGAAGAACAGTATCTAATCACATCCTAAGTGTTTCTCTGGGAAATAAAAAAGCCAGGAGAAAAAGAACAGCCACAAATCAGATTCTATTGACTGTAATTTGGAAAATCCAGGAAGTCCACAGGGTGGCCTTGGCCTTGGGGAAATCACTCTAATCCAGGGGTGAGCCAAGAAGAGGGAAATGAACCATCTAAACCCCACCACCCAAGAGACCTGTCTTAAAACTCCAGGCCCTCGAGGTAAGCTGATTGCAATCTCTTTTCCAGGGCTTTCCAATGTTACTAAAACATTTGAAGCTTTCATATGTGGTAAGTAGCTAAACCAAGATTGCAGTCGGGGTCCTTGATGCTCAAACCCTTGATGTGGCTTGTGAACAAGCAGAGGCAGCATTGCTAAGCTTGTTACAAATGCAAAACGTGGGGCTCCAACCCAGGGCGGCTGAGTCAAAACCCAAGGTTTCATGGGATCTCCAGCTGATCTCTGCTTGCATCGAAGTTTGAGATGCACTCTTCTGGTTCCTTCCCTTAATTCTGATGGCTCTCAAATCTAGCTATATAATCATTAGGTACCCCACCACCACCAGAACTTTTAAAAATGTAGATTCCCAGCCTCCACCCCAGATAAGCCTATCAAGCAGGCCTGGAGGGGGCCCAGGTCACTGTGTTTTTATTTTTAATTTCCGTGGAGGTTCTTTTGATCACCTAGGTTTGGGAACTGCCACCCTCCAGCAGAGAGCTCCCATCCCTCAATACTCACCCTTTCAATCAGCGCAGGGGCAATCTCAGGAAGGCCAGGAAGCCTCCACTCTTAGGAGTCACCTGGCGAACCTGACAAACATGCAGAATGCCAGCCCCACCCCACAGATTCAGATTTCAAAGAGCTGAACGGAGTCATCATACGACTGTTACTTCACAAGGAGCATATTAAAAGCCTCTCACTATAAATATAAATGATATGTAACTACATGAGTGTGAATTGACTTGTGGTTCATGCGTTGACATAGCTGTATTTTCTAGACATTTAATTAAACATTTATTAATTTTGATTTTGCAATTTTCTTTTTATGTATTGTGGCCAATATTTTTTTTCCCCACCTTGGGGTTCATATGTTTACCAAAGGCCCTGAAGAGCTTATACATTTTCCCACCATGTGCTATGCCTAAAGTGCTGAAAGGATACAAAGATGATGAGTCTAGGAAGGACTCAGGACTCTGCTTTTTTAACAAGAATGACAGGGTGATGCTAGAGGTGGTCCTCAGACCACACCTTGACCACCGGCCTTCAGAGGAGGGAGGGTGACCCCCCAGGCGAGCCTGCATTACCACCAGTTGGGAAGGGAAGGCCACCTGGGCTGGTGGGGAGGAGGGATGAAAAGAGCTTTGCTGCCCCTGAGGAATACCCCCATGACTCCAGAAAAGCCTCTGGGCTGGGGCATATCCCCATAAATGTCACCTAATACAAAGCACAAGGCATGCAGCAGATGCTGCAACCTCCGATGCTATTCAGCATGGCTCAGACTGTCCCCAGGACCAAAATTGAGCCCCTACTCCAGGAAAAACCCAGTGGAATTGAAAGGATCACAAGAGTATGACAAAGTACACAAGAGGACAGTTGGAGGAAACAGGATTATTGAGTTGGAAAAGAGAAAGCCGGATAACCCATGACAGTCTCCAAGCAAATGGTAAATAATCATGTGGGCATGAAGCCTTCCTGCCAGAGCCGGGGCATCTGGGCCTGGCACAGAGCCCAGTGGGGCAGGCCCCTGCCAGAGCCTCTCTGTGAGGTCTGAGGAGCTTGAAATCCATAGAAGCCCAGGGTCAGGAAGAAGGGATGAAATCTAGTCCAGCTCTCAGACCTAGTCCCAGCCAATCCTCCAAGGGACCAGGTCTCAAGTCCAGAGATGGCAGTGGAGATGCTGGAAATAAAAAAGTGAAGAGAGACATCTCAAGAAAAGAGCTGAGATGCAGAATGGCTTTAGGACACTACCTCCCAGCTGAGGGTGACCCCAAAATTACATCCAAAAAAATTCTCAGCTCTTACCCTACTCCTGGTAGGCTTTCCTCATAGTGCAGTCAGTAAAGAATCTGCCTGCAGTGCAGGAGACCCGGGTTCAATCCCTGGGTCGGGAAGATCCCCTGGAGAAAGAAATAGCAACCCACTCCAGTATCCTTGCCTGGAAAATCTCATGGACAGAAGAGTCTGGTGGGCTGCAGTCCATGGGGTCGCAAAGAGTCAGGCACGATTGAGTGACTAACACTTACTTACTTACCCTACTCCCACCAAGGCATGCTTCAGCAGAGAGGGGACAGCCTAGATGGCCCAAGAACTTTCAGAGAAAGGATGGACACCCCTGGAGAGAGACCTTGGGAAGGTGGTGGCATCCACCAGCAAACAGTGGGGGAGCCTGGCGAGGAAAGAGCCTGTGGACTCAGGGGAACCAGAAATAGCCACAGAGCTCTGAGACTGCAGACCAGCTCTGACACCGAAGATGGAGACCCCTGCCCCCAGCCACTCCCAGACGCATCAAGCATGGCGGGACTCTACAGGGCTGAGGTCCCGGGTAACAGATAAAGTCAAGCAGCAGGAAAGGAAACAGATCATGGGCATCCACGTGACCTTCCAGCAGTCTCATACCCTTAAGGCCTGGGAAATAGGCCACCAGGGTTAACAGTGAGTGGTAGTGACCAGATGGCCATCACCAGATCAACCAGGGAGCTTAAAGCCACTGACCTTGATCCTTTCCTGAATGGCAGATGCCCTGGGTACCTCAAAGAGTCTGTAGATGTGAACAAAATCAAGAGAGAAAGGAAGCAATCACACATACCCTACTGGCAGCTACAGATGCAGCTGGATGATTAATTCCCCTTACCCTTCCTTCCTACACATCCCAAACCAGGCATTGTTATCCTCGTTCTCAAGGTTGGAAACAGGCACAGAGAGATTTCATCTCTTGCGCAAGGTCACGCGGCCAGCACACACAGGAGCTTGTGTTTGAACTTTAGTTCAACTCCAGAGCACAGGTTCTCATCCCCTGTGCTGTCCATGCAGCACTGGAGGCAGAACTAATGAAAGAGATGGAAGCAGGTCGTGCTGTGAACGTCTGGTCTCTGAGGCTAACTGTCCATAAAGCCCTCATAACGTGGCACCGCGAGAAACTCATCTTCTGTTCCATCGCCGACACCGAGTAGCACAGAGATCAGGAGACAAGCACCTTCTACTCTCCACTTTCTACCCGCCGCCTGCTCAGCTCCCAAGGAGAGCCAGTGCCGACATCCCTCTGCCAGACCCTGCCCCAGGAGACCCGTGAGCCCCAGCATCCAATGGGTCGGTTATGCCAGCTGCCGAGAGGGTGAGAAGCAGGGCCCTCAATGGCACCAGACAGCGTGCCCTCCACTTGGCACCCTTCAGCACCTGCTCTCCACCCCCACAGCACGCACACTACCACTGATCCCATGCCTGGCTTCTGCAGTCACTCTGGCTTCAGGACTGCAGGGCCCTGCAGCCTCGGGAACAGATGTTCCCCTCGCACATGGCTGGACTTGGATCTTGGCAGTGATGGACAAGCATCATTGACCAGGGTGGACGGGCAGCTGCATAGAATGAGAAGGCGGCCCCAGCGCCCACCCCAAGCCCATCTCCATTGGCAGCACAGTTGCTGCCTCCCTTCCAAGGGAAGAGAAGGCGGGGGCCCCTCAGACAGCTGTGCACGCCCAGCCCCCCACTCCTCGCCGGTTCCCCTGCAAAGCGCCCACAAAGCAGCAGAGGCATAGCTGCCCCCCCCCAAGCACCGCCCTGCATGGCCCTGCTGTCTCTCTCCCCTCCAGTCCCTGCTCACCGGCCATCTCCTAGCGCTTATTCTGCTTGGATGGAATGACCCTTCTATTACTGCACGGTCATCCCTGTTGTGTGGATTTATACTTGTTGTTTCAAGAAAGACAAGGAGCACGTTGCCGAAAGGGCAGGGCGAATGACGCTCCAGCACGTGCGGTGTCCTCCCTAGATGGAAGGACTACACCTGATTTTTATTTTCTTTCTTTCTACATGTACTGTATTTTCCTTGTGCTACTTACAATGGTTTTTTTAAATTCCCGTCAAGCTAATTGGCATCTCATATCTGTGGGCCCTCCTTTGGATGTTGAGAATGAGGTCCCCTCGGTAGGTCATTTGTAATGACAAACCCTATGTACCAGGGATGACCTAGGGAGGGCAGTACCCTTGGGCCTGAAGCAAGCCTTAATTAGAAGGTATCAGAAGAGAGTATAAAATAGGAGAGACTCGGAGGCCCATGCGGACAAGCTGGCTGGGGTAGGGTTAGAATCTGCATGCGCTATTTGGGGTCTGGAGAGAGAGAGGGAGAGGGTGGGATGAGATGGGAGAATGGCATTGAAACATGTAAATAAATAAATTAATTAAAAAAAATTAAATGCATGTTTTCCTTTGGCTTCCTCTGAATGCACTCAAAATCTTGAATGTCTGCATCTTTGGGCTGCATCGAGAAGGACTAAGGAAGATGTTTGCCTGCACTGGGACCTAACCTTTAAAGGGAGGAATAGCGCATCCCTGGGATCAGTGTTTCAGTGACCACAGGGAACCCCTCTCCCCCCAAAGACAACTGAAACTCGGGGAGCCCTTGAGTTACACCATCCTTCCCCACCTGCAAGGCCCTCCTGACAATGCTGACATTTTTGCTTTTGTTTTCATAAAGATTATGAAACCAGGATGGTTTTAATATGCAGTGTGATTCATTTATGTGAGTATACATATACATACTCCCCACCGCCTCCATCTCCAAGCCCTAAAACACACACACACACACACACTCACAAGCTTCATTCAATTCAGCTGACCATTCTCTCCCCCTCAGAAGTATTCTTCAGTCATCAAAACGCAGGGCTCACTCAGCGAACCCCTCTAGAGGGGCACCCTCCACCCGGCTGTCTGTGACTGTCACCCCTTTGACTGCCACAGATCCAAGGTCAGCACTCTACAACCTGTCACCTGGTTTTGTTAATGGCACACAGCCCTGTCCATTCATCTACGAGTGGCAGCTTTCACACGACAACAGGAGAGGTGAGTATTTGCAACAGAGATTGTAATGCCTGCAAAGCCAAAAATAGCATCTGGCCTTTTACAAGTGTGCCGTCTTTTGCCATAGACCAAGATGTGCCTGGTGCTTCCTGGAGTCACGTGCTGAGCACTCCGTAGAGAGATCTAGGCAGGGGCTACCCAGGCTCAGACGAACACTCACAGCTCAGGACGCCCCCCCAAAACCCCTCCCAGCACATCTACCCACATGCTCAGCACTCTTATCCGGGCTACCAGAGGCAGTGATCTTGACAGAGAAAAGTCAGGCTGACTTGGGAATCAAAAACCAAGGCTTCTGGTATTATATTTCCTCATCTGCAAAATGCTGTTCATGATATAGAATTTCTCTAATGGGAACACCGTGAGAATCAAATTAGGAATTGCAAGTTACATGTTGAGCAAAATACCTGCTACACAGCAAGCCTTCAGCTCCTAGCTGAAGTGTCAGCTCCTAGCTAAGGTGGTGGTAGAAGAATCAGTAAGAGTTGCATCATCAGCCTACAGGGCTTCACTCTAGTGAAAGCACTGTCCACTTCCTACCCTGCTGAAAATGTGGACATCAAAGGCAAGACCCCAGAAGGATGCCACTCACAGCCTAGCACCTGGAACCCACAGCGGGCTTGCAAGCTTCCTTCGGCTGCTGGATGCCGGCAGCAAGGTGCTAATTCTCTGGAATGATTCCAATAGGAGATTCTCTCAGGAACATCCGGTCTCCTAATTGCACAGCCCACAGGCATGCACACACGCATACTAAACAAGGAAGATTTAAGACATCTTCAAATTCCTATGTGGTCGTCATGAATGGACGGGCCAGAATTACACCTCATTTTGCTATTTCCTAATGTCTTAGGAATTAAGCCTTAATTTTTTTTTTTTAAATTTTAATTGAGTGTGTTTGTGGACTGGCCTGTGTGTGGGGAGCCAAGATACCGGCCACAAATTGGCAGGCACCTCATCCTTCAGATTTTACTAGGACCTGTAGGGCAGATAACCCCACAGGAGGAGACGGGCTGCTCTGAAGAGGCAGGGGCATGAGTAGGATGCAGCAAGAAACACAGGTCCTGGAGATGCCCAGATCAGAGAAGTTCCTAAATCCTTTGCTCCTTGAGAAGCTTTACAGAGTTGCCTACTTTTCTGAAAACCTTCCCCTTTCTTTAATGCCACCTTCATTTTGCTCATTAGCTATGAACACATTTTTTTCCTCCTGCTAATCTCCCCTTTTTAAAAAAAAGTGATTGGCCAAACAAACCTGTGTATCACTTTAATCCAGCTGAGGGCTGGGAAACAGAACTCTGCCGCTACATTTTCTCAGGTCTGAGAAACTCTTAGTTATAAAAGTCATCACTGATTTAATAACAGTTCTTGGTGGAGGAGGGAAGCAAAACAGCACACGTAAAGTGTACATACGGACTGCAAGACATGACATGATTGCAGATACTTTAAAATGGGGGGAGAGTCAGAACAGAGGAGAAACTGAGAAAAAATTAACACCCACAATAATTACCATTTCCTCGATCCCCGGGTTGGGAAGATCCCCTGGAGAAGGGAACGGCTACCCACTCCAGTGTTCTGGCCTGGAGAAATCCATGAACTGTATAGTCCATGGGGTCGCAAAGAGTTGGACACGACTGAGTGGCTTTCACTTCCACTTTCATTGAGCAGTTTCTATATTTCAAGGACTGTATGAGGTTCTTTTCCTGTTAGCTCACTGAATCCTTACCCCTTTGTAAAATAGATATCGTTATTCCATTTTACTAGTGGTAAAGAACCCGCCTGCCAGTGCAGGACACATAAGAGACACAGGTTTGAACCGTGAGTTGGGAAGATCCCCTGGGGGAAGCCACGGCAACCCACTCCAGTATTCTTACCTGGAGAATCCCATGGACAGAGGAGCCTGGTGGGCTACAGTCCTTAGGGTTGCAAGGAGCTGGACACGGCTGAAGCAACTCGGCACACCCCACTTTACAGATAAAGAAACAAACTTAGAGAGCCTCAATTCCTAGAACAACTAAGCCCCAAAATAGGCAACCCGGAGCAGCACACTCATTTCCACCTCTCCCCTCTCCAAGAATTGGCTCTGGAGTTCTCCCAGAGACCTCAGCCGGAAACCAAATCCCTGAAGTGACACAAGCCTACCCTCTTCTCGCGAAAGGAGGTGGCCACACAGTGCAGACACAAAGGCTGCCCCTCCCCTAAGCTCGCCAAAGTCCCCCTGTTCAAGAAGACATCCACAAAAATGATGACCATTGACACCAGACGGAAAAGGACTGGGAAGGGCAGGCGTCAACCTGGCACGGTAAGAGGGAGGGAAGGAGGTCCCAGCTCCCTCCCTTGCGTGTGAAGGTGGCAGGAGACACACACACACATTCCCACCCCCGAGGAACGCCCTCCCCTTTCTCTGCAAGCACCCTCTAGTCTCTCGCCTTCCTTGAAGGCGACCTCCCGCACCATCCTTGGGAGCGGGATGGCAGGTCAAGCTGGAAATTAGCTTCAGTTGGTCTCCTAATTGCAGATATCAAGCAGGTATCAGATCAATCCAGCCACAGGCAGGCAGTGACAGGGTCGATCCCAGCAGGGCTGGTGTCTGTAGCTTTTTCTGTGCACACAGCCCGCAGGCAGTACCGGAAGACCTGTGGCCGCAGGGTAAGGCCAGTGCTTGAAGGAGGCTTCCGGCTGCCCCTAAGTAACTGAAACAGGAGCAGCCCCAGGGACTCACCCTGTCCTCCGACTGCCTGCCCTTGGCCCTGTTCTTGTGCACATTATCATCCTGATTTCCCAGATGAAAAGGAAATCACCAGCCTGGGGTAAACAGGAAGTGGCAGAGCTTAGACTCAAACCCAGGTCTGTCCAACTCTTAGCCTCTTGCAGTTTAAAGATCACTGATTAAGCACTGACTGTGTGCTCTGTGCACCAAGCCCTCGATGAAAATGGATCAAATAGGGTACTTATCACTACGAAACCTCAATCCACTTCTTTACTTCTTCCCACACCTGTCTGTACACACAGGAGTCACTGGACGAGTGTATTCTTAAGGATTCTTGACTCCATATCCAGAATATTCCATCTCTGTAGGTTTAAGGAAGTGAAGTGAAGTGAATTCGATCAGTTGTTTCCAACTCTTTGCGATCCCATGGACTGTAGCCTACCAGGATCCTCTGTCCATGGGATTTCCCAG
The DNA here is from genome assembly GCA_006410935.1 of Redunca redunca. Classification (NCBI taxonomy): domain Eukaryota; kingdom Metazoa; phylum Chordata; class Mammalia; order Artiodactyla; family Bovidae; genus Redunca; species Redunca redunca. The sequence goes on from SJYQ01000065.1 coordinate 609,460, forward strand.
GCAAGAGTACTGGAGTGGGTTGCCATTGCCTTCTCCAGGGGATCTTCCCAACCCAGGGATCGAACCTGGGTCTCCCGCACTGTAGGCAGACACTTTACTGTCTGAGCCACCAGGGAAGTCCAGGTTTAAGGGTTAAGGAAGGACCCAGGAAATCATTGCTTTTTAAAGACTCCCCAGAATGGAAGTGGATAAGCTGAGGGAGAAGGGCTTCCCTGGTGGCTCAGTGGTTAAAGAATCCGCCTGCCAATGCTGGAGACATGGGTTCAATCCCTGGTCCGGGAAGACCCCACATGCTGAGCAGCAACTAAGTCCATGCACCACAACGATTGAGCCTGAGCTCTGGATCCCGGGAGCTGCAATTACAGAGCCCACATGCTGCAGCTCCTGAAGCCCGCACACCCTAGAGCCCGCGCTCCACAAGAAAAGCCACAGCAACAAAAAGCTCACACACCGCAACTAAAGAGAAGCCCCTGCTCGCTGCAGCCAGAGACAAACCCTCACAGCAACGAAGACCCAGCACAGCCAAACAGAAACATAAGTTTAAAAGAAAAGCTGAGTTGGAAATTCCTGTTTCTTACTAATATACAGAAACATATATTTAAATAATGAGATTGTATGGGTGACATTTACTTTGGGGGGGTGGTCAATAGTTACCAATTAAAAGTTTTCTAATTAAGCAAAAGCATCTCCTGGTGACTCTAAAAGTGCAGCCAGGTTTGGGAATCAACCCTCCAGAGTGCTGCCTCCAGCATTTTGGGGGTTGCTGCCCTCTTTGATAAGAGATGGCAGTGGAACAAGGTGGCTGATAAGCACATTCACACTAAGATTCTAGAGGCTGAGTAAGACACCACTCCCCCAAGGCACCACCATTTTAAAACAAAACCTTACAAAGAAAGCACTGTTCACCCTCAAAAACTAAATCCCTAATGGTAAAATACAGGCACCATGTGAGGCGGGAGAGTCTCCTGACTTCTTCAAATAGCACAGCAGCTGTGTGCAAGAAAGAATCAGGACCTAAACAAGCTCCATGAGGCCTCGTCCAGAGCGGAGGGAGGTGCCAGATGCTTCATCACTGACACAAGATGCTGTTTATGCCTCAGCTTTATCGAGTTGCAGGGAGGGTAAGGCCTAGGGATTTATAGGCCAACCACCTGGATGGCAGCTGGGCTGTCTGAGACTGCTAGCCAGCTCAGGGCTGCCTCCACCAAAACACACACTCTCCTCAGGTCAACCAGCGGAGCCCGGAAACCTCCACTGGGAGCAGGGCACCATGCTGGGAGCAGCCAGAGCCCCCTGAGGCCTTCCATTCACCAAGGAGACTGAGCTTCCCCCCTGCACTCAACCCAAGGCTTGGACCTAGAGATTGCAAAGGAAAAGGCAACCACCCCTATGTCAGGGGCCCTGTGATCTGGCTGGGAAGAGAAGATAAGCCCATATGTCAAAGGTGAAAGCAAGACGGGAGGGTGACCAGGCTGAGGGATTTCTGGAAACCAGAGCTTTCCAGGGAGGATGGAATAATTTAGCAGCAAATAGCCTAGATGACCGCTAACACCTACAGAGGCATTGTTCTAAGCATTTCATATGCATGAATTCATTTAATCCTCAAAGCAACCCTAGAAATATGGGCATCGTGCAAAGAAACTGCACCACAGAGATGTTAAGTGACTCACTCAAGTCACAGCTACCAAGTGCTGTAGCTGAAATGGAACTCAAGTGGTACTGCAGAGCAGTGGTGGGCTGGGAAGTCCCTAACAGCTGGCTTTCCTGGGGGGTGGAGGACCGTTATATATGCTGATTTTCATGGTGTAAATACCCCCACCATGGCCGATTTCAAGCTACCTTTGTGATGTCATTGAGCACAGAGCTGGAAAGAGATGGGCGATAGCATTCCATTGTATGGTCTTTCCGGAGAAGGCAATGGCACCCCACTCCAGTACTCTTGCCTGGAAAATCCCATGGACAGAGGAGCCTGGTAGGCTGCAGTCCATGGGGTCGGGTCGCTAAGAGTCGAACACAACTGAGGGACTTCACTTTCCCTTTTCACTTTCATGCATTGGAGAAGGAAATGGCAACCCACTCCAGTATTGCCTGGAGAATCCCAGGGACGGGGGAGCCTGGTGGGCTGCCGTCTATGGGGTCACACAGAATCGGACACGACTGAAGCGACTTAGCAGCAGCAGCAGTATGGTCTTTCTACCATACAAACTCAATAGACACAACTCCAAGACCATAGTAAGAGTCAGATGTAGTAAAATAAAGTGATGAGTTCTTTCCTTTAGTTTTAATAAATCTGTAAGTCATTGAATTTAATTTTTAATCGATGTTAATAACTGATTCACAAAGCTCCTAAAATTTGGAAATTGGCTATCATAAGCTGGTGCACACTGACTCAAGCACACTACTGATCCAGAGTTACAACATTATACAAGACCAGGAAATGCAAGACGGCACAGTCACTGTTCTAGGGGGATTTTACATGGAATATGAATGAGTCGTTATATAGCAACTTCCCACTAGCTATCTATTTTACATATGGCAATGTATACGTTTTAATGCTGCTCTGTAACAACCTAGAGAGGTGGGATGGGGTGGGAAGGAGGTTTAAGAGGAAGGGGGACATATGTATACTCATGGCTGATTCACATTGTTGTATGGCAGAACCCAACACAACATTGTAAAGCAATTATCCACCAAATAAAAATTTCAAAAATTTAAAAAAGAATGAGTGGTATGTGGAAGACTAAAGTCAGAAGGAAACTTTTAAACAGACAAAAGTGTTCAAAGATAGAATTTACCTCCTAGGTTAGTACTAAATTCCTGCTCACCAGAGAAATCCCACAAAGGCTAGACAAGTACTTGACAACTGGATGAAGCATAAGCTCCAGATCACTGTTAGGTTAGTACTTTTCAAACTGAAGTTTGAAACTTCATATTGTGATATTGAATCATAAAAATGAATTTCATGAGTTGTAGGGTCAGTATTTTTAAATGAAATAAAATAGAAAATATAGGCATATTAAGTGTAATTTGACCTGGTACAACGTTTGTTATACATGTTTATTTAATACATGTGCATATGTATTAACAAGTATATGCATGTATACTGGGACATGTAAAAAACATAAAATTTTAAATTGTTAGTCATGATCAAAGAAGTTTGAAAAGTATTGGAATAAATGATAATTCCCTCCTAATCTTAAGATTCTATGATTCCATGTCCTATCAACTATTATTTGATAGCACTTCCTATCTCCCCAAAAGTTCAAGAATGGGGGGTGGGGACTGATTACACACATCTCCAGCCCCTGGCCTTGTATCTGACCCACCAAATGTCCTTAGAGACACATTCAGTGAAGGGTCAGTGACGAAAATAAGCATTAAAAATGTCTCCCTCCAGGGCCAGGAGCTCAGTTCAGTTCAGTCAGTTGAGTCACTCAGTCGTGTCCGACTCTGCAACCCCGTGGACTGCAGTACGCCAGGCTTCCCTGACCAGGGACAGGAACTCAGTCACATGCAATTCACTCAGGAGGAATTAAGCCTAAAATGGTACTTTTCAGGACTTCCCTGGTGACCCAGTGATTAAGAACCCATCTGCCAGTTCAGGGAACATAGGTTTGATCCCTGGTCCAGGAGGATCCCACGTGCCACAGGGCAACTAAAGCCAGCCACAGGGCAACTACTCAGCCAGCACTCTAGAGCCAAAGTGTTGCAATTACTGAAGCCTGCACACCCGAGAGCTCAGGCCCTACAACAAGAGAAGCCTCTGCAATGAGAAGCCCAGCCCGTGTGCACAGCTGGAGAGGAGCCCCGCCCCAACTAATCACAACTAGAGAACAGCCCTTGCACAGCAATGAGGACTCAGCGCAGCCAATAAGTAAATAAATACATTTTACAAAATTATACTTCTCTATGGCAATCTCTCCCCAGAACTACCCTTCCGGTGGGAAAAGTGCCCTGCAGAGCCCATTCTGACCAAGGGAAGCTCCCCCAGAATTTATGCGTGGAGACAAGCAGGGGAGTGACTTGTGGACAGAGATGAACAAGAGCCTTGTGCGGAATGTTTGCCTGGAGCTCCTGCTGCAGGAAGAAGGGTAAACTCACGCCTAGGGTTGAGGAGAGAAGGGTGGCCAGGAGTGAGGAGGTAACAGAGAGAGCTGAGGAGAGGAGAAAGCAGCAGGCAAGACTTCAGTTTAGTTAAGAAAAGCCGCATGGTGACAGAAGATGACAGTGCCCGGGACTGGGTACTTGCGACAAACTGCTTGCTTTATGTCCGTTTTTCCCCTCTAAGTGCCTCCCTGGTGGCTCAGACGGCACAGCGTCTGCCTGCAATGCAGGAGACCCGGGTTCAATCCTTCGGTCAAGAAGAGTCCCCGGGAGAAGGAAATGGCAATCCACTCCAGTATTCTTCTTGCCTGGAAAATTCCATGGACGGAGGAGCCTGGTGGGCTACAGTCCATGGGGTCGCAAAGAGGCGGACACAGCTGAGAGACTTCACTTTCCCCTCTAAATTCTGAATTCTCCGAGTACCAGACTCACTGGCTGGTCTGTCCCTGTCACCGCTTCAGAAAGCGATAAAGTATTTGTTCACTCAACAGACAGATGAGTTTATGAAGGTGGTACCTACTATAGCAGAGTCCTACCACATATTCAAACAGGACTGACTCTCATTTTGAAAATCGTTAACAGGTTTCAGCTCCTTATAATCCTGGTGCTGGCCAAGGACCAGAATTCATTCAACAGCTGTGTCTGAGACCCAACTATGTCCCAGCTGCATTTCTAGGTGGCCACATATTACCAGCCACGCCCAGGTCTAGGTAGGATGGCCATGGGCTTCTCCTCTATTTACAAAACTGAATCCAACAGGCCAGTTTCCTCAAACACAAAGGAGAACCCTCATCTGCCAATCTATGTAGAGAATTGATGGTAGAACTTTGACAGCAGGAGGGAGTGTTTTTCACTTTTCCCATCCCTGCTCTTCCAGCTCCCAGGAAAGCGCTGAATAAGACAGAAAGCACTGGCTATCAGGGCAAGAGCTGAGTTAAAGATACATTGCAAAAAGGTGCTAGAAGACAGATCAAGGAGCACCACACACACACATCCTGCCCGCAGAGAATTTTCAGAGGACAATTGGGAGGCACCGGCTGCAGGAGGTAGAACAGAGCAAACCTCCCCAACCCAGGGCTCGAGAGGCTGGGCGGCTCCGCAGGAAGAGGGCAGGTTTGGAAGTCAAAGAAGCCAGTTCTCAGCTTTTGATTTTGTCCATCACCGACTCGATGGACATGAATTTGAGCAAGCTCCCTAGTTGGTGATGGACAGGGAGGCCTGGTATGCTGCAGTCCACGGAGTCGCATAGAGTCGGACACGACAGAGCAACTGAACTGAACTGGAAAAGTTCCTGACTTCCCTGAGACTTGATTTTGTTGCCTGTAAAACAGAGCTATCATCACCTACCATCCAGAACATTTTAAGGAGTCATGAATATAAGTGCCAAACATATAGCAGACATGCACCGCTAGTTGATACAAACATTGAGAACTGGGTGGCAGCTGTGTTCCTCACTCCTAGCCATGCCGACATAGGAGAGAGCCTCTCGGGGCAAGTTGCTGGCACCCCTTCGCCTGGGCAACCAGTCTCAGTGACAGATACACTGACGTGGCTTTTTCTGAACCCCAAATACCTAAGGTTATTCCCCATCTTGCTCCATATCTCAGAATCATAGCAAAAGTGAAATTAATTTAAAAAAATGGACAGGTGGGAGGGGGGAGAAGATGGCGGAGGAATAGGACCAGGAGATTACTTTCTCCCTCACAAAT
>SJYQ01000066.1:0-11595 GCA_006410935.1 Redunca redunca
TTGGATCTTGCTTCTATCACCGGTCACATCCACAACTGGGTATTGTTTTTGCTTTGTGTCCATCCCTTCATTCTTTCTTGAGTTATTTCTCCACTGACCTCCAGTAGCATATTGGGCACCTAATGACCTGGGGAGTTCCTCTTTTGGTATCCTATCATTTTGCCTTTTCCTACTGTTCATGGGGTNCATGGGGTTCTCAAGGCAAGAATACTGAAGTGGCTTGCCATTCCCTTCTCCAGTGGACCAGTCTGTCAGGCCTCGCCACCATGACCCGCCCGTGTTGGGTTGCCCCGTAGGCATGGCTTGGTTTCATTGAGTTAGACAAGGCTGTGGTCCTAGTGTGATTAGATTGACTAGTTTTCTGTGAGTATGGTTTCAGTGTGTCTGCCCTCTGATGCCTTCTTGCAACACTTACCATCTTACTTGGGTTTGTCTTACCTTGGGCGTGGGGTATCTCTTCAAGGCTGCTCCAGCAAAGCAGAGCTGGTGTTCCTTACCTTGGACGAGAGGTATCTCCTCACCGCCACCCTTCCTGACCTTCAACGTGGGATAGCTTCTCTAGGCCCTCCTGCGCCAGTGCAGCCACCACTCCTTGGGCGTGGGTTGATCTTCCTGGCCGCCGCCCCTGGCCTCGGGCATGGGGTGGCTCCTCCCAGCCCCCGACCCTGGCCTGGGACGTGAGGGTGGCTCCTCCAGACTGTTGCTCCTGACCTCCTACGTGGGGTGGCTCCTCCCAGCCGCCGCCCATGATCTCGGCCGTGGGGTGGCTCCTCTCAGCGGTTTTGCCATACATCAACATGAATGAAACATTACTAAGAAATGGAATGATCCAGTGTATTTCAAAATGTCTCCCCTTCCCCTCCTGCTACTGGAAACACAAGGGAATTTTTCTCTGATATTCACTGTGAGTATCTAGCAGAGCGGAGAAGGCAATGGCGACCCACTCCAGTGCTCTCGCCTGGCAAACCCCATGTGGAGGGGGCTGGCGGGCTGTAGTCCGTGGGGTCGTTAGGAGTCGGACACGACTGAGCGACTTCACTTTCACTTTTCACTTTCATGCACTGGAGAAGGAAATGGCAACCCACTCCAGTGTTCTTGCCTGGAGAATCCCAGGGATGGGGGAGCCTGGTGGGCTGCTGTCTGTGGGGTTGCGCAGAGTCGGACACGACTGAAGCGACTTAGCAGCAGCAGCAGCAGCATCTGGTAGAGCTCTTAGAGGTAAAATTGATAAAATTATGGTTTTCCCTATGACCGTTTCCCCTGGAGTTCTAAATTCTCAGACTTGTCCACAATAAGACTCCAGCAATTATTCAATTACAGTTTTTGGTTTTCCTATACCAGACTCATTTCTACAGATGTTTCTGGTAAACCATAATTTTTGTGTCTGCCTGTCTCTACAATCTGTAGGGCAGTCGTTTGCCCTGTGACCTCACTTCTCTGATGGATCTAAGATTGTTAATTTTTCAGTTTGTTCAGATTTGTATTTGTTGTTAGAATTGGGTGAGTGAGTGAGTGAGTGAGTGAAGTCGCTCAGTCATGTCCGACTCTTGGGACCCCATGGACTGTAGCCTACCAGGATTCTCCGTCCATGGGATTCTCCAGGCAAGAATACTGGAGTGGGTTACCATTTCCTTCTCCAGGGGATCTTCCCGACCCAGGGAGTGAACCCAGGTCTCCTGCATTGGAGGCAGATGCTTTAACCTCTGAGCCACCAGGGAAGAATTGGGTGACAGTTTCTAATTGTCACACAATCGAGTGTCAAACCAGAAATCAGAAGTCCATCTATAAATTATGTTGAGGACTTTCCATAAATGTTCATACATTAAGCATAATTCTAAAGCAGTAATCATCTATAATAATCCTATATAATATGAAGTTAATTTTAAATTAACTTCACATATATATATATATATATATACGTGTGTGTGTGTGTGTGTGTGAAGTTATATACACACATGCATATATATGCTTTCCATATATATATATATATATATACGTGTGTGTGTGTGTGTGTGTGTGAAGTTATATACACACATGCATATATATGCTTTCCATATTTATTAATGAATAATTTCTTGACAAAGACCCTAACATTTAAGGCACAGCTTCCAAAGCATTTATCCAAGTCTTGGAATTATGGAGTGGAAACAGAAAGTTTTATCAGGAAAAATAAAGAGGAAAATATGTCTGTAAAAGTGCAATGCATATAGATGGGAACATTGTAATCCAAGATAATGATGGTATGCCTGTGATCACTGAGAAAGATCAAGTTGTAAAGAATTGGGGGGTAATAATTAATGTGATCATATGTTTCAGTGTGCCAAGGACAGTCTCAGTCTATACCAATTTCCCTGCCATATTAATACCCTCCCTAACTTTATTTATACAGTAAGTTTTATTGTCACCTTAGTATTAGTTGACACATGCAAAGAAAATATTCAGCATCATACCAATTTTTAAAAGGGAATGAGAAAGAAAGTAGGTGTTATTGTGTTAGGGAAACCATTGATTCTAGGCTAAAGGAGCATGTTCAGTCTCTTCAAACTAAAGGCTAAAGGAGCATGCTTTGGAGCGGTTCTGCTTCATCCATCACTTCTGAGCTATAGACCAAGATCTCTAGTTGCTTCCCGGACATTTCCACATGATGTTCTGAGCATTACCGATACTATATATCCCAAGGAAACATTTTCTCCCCCACTTGCTTTGTTATTAGTGTTAGTATCATTATTCATCACTCTCTTAAGCTGTTGCCCTTTGGCACCTGAACTTCTCACTGCCCCTCATATCTTGGTGCAAAGAAATCGCCATTCTCTATTTATGGCCCACTGAAAGGTCTCAAAACTGCCTTAATTTAGACTCCCTTTCTTTGTCTCAAAATACAGATTAATTTCCAGTCTCCCTACATAGACAGATTCCATACTGCATAACACATTTCTAAAAGGTATGTTTTCCCATTGCATTAAATGTATTAATCTGTATTTCTGAGAACAGTGTAGTAGGTTCTTCACAATATGGTTCTAAGCTGTTTTTATCATATACTTCCGGGCCCTCAACTCCAGCTCCAATACAGAGAAATGAAACCATTCTCCTGAAGAAGACATTCACATCTACATGCCCGTGCTTCCATGGATCTTAAAGTTCCACTTTCTCCAATTGTCAAATATTACTTCACCACGAAATGTGACAACTTTCTCAACTACTGTAGGCTGCCCTCGTCACTTCCTCATGTATGTCCTGCTAGTACAACATTCATAACTCTACCATAGTTGTTATTTCATTGTACTGTATTTACTTTTTCAGTCATCTTTCCCTCCAGTGAGAAAATCAGCTACCCAACTGATGTGAGGTTCTTTTTGTCTTCTGCAATTGACATAGTGTCTGGCAATGAGAAGACTCTCAATCAGAGTTCTTTTTAAAAAAAAATAAATTTCATTTTTATTTATTGGCTTCTCTGGTGGCTCAGACAGTAAAGTCTGCTGGCAGTCATGGAGACCTGGGTTCGATCTCTGGGTTGGGAAGAGCCCCTTGAGAAGGAAATGGCAAACCATTCCAGTATGCTTGCCTGGAACATCCCATGGACGGAGGAGCCTGGCAGGCTACAGTCCATGGGGTTGCAGAGTTGGACATGACTGAGCAGCTTCACTTATTCTTCTTTATTTACTGTAAATTCTAATAACTTAAAATTGAAAGGCTAAAATGGTTGTTGGAAGAGTAAAGGGATGTGCATAGAACCTTTAAAAGTCTCACACTACCCACCTCCTTTACAAGGAAAGAATAGGGGAAAGTTCTAGATCATTGATAAGCAGGAAATCAGGATTCTTGTTCTTCCTTGGATGGAGATGAGGTTACAGATAGTTTATGTAACATGTATCTGGGAGACAACATGTACTCATTTCATGGCAGCCAAGAATATCTTTTAAAAATAGAACCTAAGTTAAATCCTGATTATTGACAGGCATAATTTTCAAGTTATCCTTTTAGGTAACAGATGCAGCTTATTAAAAATTTAATGCTGGAGCAAAGAACTACTGACTGTGAACTAAGCAGAAAACCTCTTAGGGTAAAGTTCTAGGGTTAGCTAGAATTTGGCTCAGTGTGATTTCTCTAACCACAAAACTTTTAATATTTCTATAATGTTATATGCTAACCAAAGTATATGCACATTTCTTTGCAAATGTGAACCTCCTGATAGCTCTGGAGGGTGGGCTGTCAAGTGTTACTGTCTCAGTTGTAAAGAGGAGGAAGCTGAGTTACAAGATGGAAAATGCTCAAGACACACAGCAAGCCAGTGACAAAGATGTGTCTGCTATTACTTTTCCTTTCCTGTACTTACTGTGATTTCATTCAGAAAGAAAAACCATGTTTTTGCAAAAATGCAAAGTTAAAACTTTGCTTTTAGTCTGCACTATCTATGACCAGAAAAGGAATTAATACCTATAAGGCAGCCTTAAGCTATAGTTGTTAAAAGAAGAAAGCATTTTGGATCAGCCTCAGTTAAACTGAAAATTCAATTAAACTAACCTATTCTGGCTGATTGGGTTTTTATAATAACACCAACTGTCATAAACTCAGCCTGGAATTTCCACAGTGCCTTTCCTTTTCCAGAGCTCTAAATGCTCTCATGAAGATGGTTCCACAAGCTTGTGATGGGCCTGGAAGAGTTTGTCATAACAGCTATTCAGTTTGCTGGACTTGCTATTGACTTAAGTTAATTAATGAATCTAAATTGGAGTGCATTTGCTCTGTACTCAACACAAAGCTTCATCTTAATGCATGTAATTCATTTGGTAGTCTAGCTATATTTTATGCTGTAAAGGCTATTTCATAAAAGAAAGTATGGAAACCTTACATGAAGCCTCACCTCCCCACTGATGTATTGTAAATAACAAGAATATCCTTGGTGTTTGTTACATAAAAGTTAGTTTGGAATGCTTTAGCTAGAAAATGATATTTAGAGACCAAAATCCTTAATTTATTAAGGTTACCTTGCTCCCTAAGACACTAAATGCACATAAGCATTTTTTAAGCCCTCAACTAATTTTCCTTGCCCCCCAATTCTGACCAAGGGGGCACATTAATTACTCCAATTTATCATAAGTTAATGCCTATTAATAAATAACAAATTTACTTTGCTCCAGAGAATATAACATCTTTCAAGTCTTTCCAAGGGGAGGTTCCAATCCTCCCCTCAGTTGGAGACACAGACCCTTTGACTGCTATGGAAGATCCTAAAAGCACATTGTGTCCATCGACTTTCTCAGTCAAGTGAACAATCCTTCACATTCATCGTGCAGGAGGGAACTCACCCCGAACTTGGCTCATGGTAGACTATGGGCACCAGGAAACCTGGCCTCCTGGGAGCCTTAAGAATTTTTCAGTGGTTTATGCTTCGCATCAATTTAATCTCCCTGCTCTAGTTTGAAGGTCAAGGTCTGAGTCAATTAAATTACTTTTGAAAAGTCACAGAAAGTGTAGGAATTTTTCTCAAGATTCAAGATACTGCTGACTATTGAGTAACTAAATGGAAAGTGAGTCGTGTTAACAATAACAAATTGAGAGTTGGAGGTGGGGGTATGAGTGAGATATGCAACTGCATAATCAGGCATTCAAGCAACAATTAAAAATAGAATAGCATGGCCATGTTACCTTCTTATTTCATTCTGTTTTATGACTCTCATTAAATGTATTTTTGTTATAAAGAAATATGTGCCACGTGGAAAGCATGTATAGACATTTAAACATATAACATGCGTGAAGTAAAATTGAATGTAGTCCCATATGATGTTTCATAATATTGGATTCTGAGGTTTAGGAAGGGTATCCTAATGGGAAATGAGAATGTATAACACTTTTTGTTTAAACTGTTAAAATTCCAGAATTCCTTGAAGAAATGATGGCTCAAGCTTTGAACAGAGCTAGACTTCTCAGCAATAGTCTTTAACTGGAATATGCCTTGGACGTTCCCTTGATGGTGAAAATTGGAAATGATCTTATAACTGAGGGGTCTGAGATATATTTGCTGAGAGTTATTTTTGCTAATAACAATAATATCAGGGTATGGCAAGTTTATAAAGAGGCTAGCTTTTGGAAATAGAAAGACCTGAAAGTCATCAAAAATCCTTGTCTAAGACCAATTTCAAGATGAGCTTGTTTAAAATTTCCCTCTGCTTTAATTATTAAGCAGAAAAGCAGGCAAAGGGAAGAAAGGGAAGGGAGAGAAAGAGAGAAAAAAGAACCTTAAACCAGAAATTCACTCATAAATGTGATTCTCTCTCTTACAGCTTCCCTGAAATATTGAAAACCAATTAGGAGTGAAGAAAATTCTTTTCCTTGGAGTACAGTTAATAGGCCCAATTTTTATCCTCCTAGTTTAAATTTATTATTTTACTTTAATTCAAAGGACTTTTCTATATTTCCAAGAAATATTGATTTATAAACAATGAAGTTTTTTGAATTTATTAATTTTACTTGGTGGCTAATTACAAAATGTTTTGGTTTTTGCTGTACATCACCATGCATCAGCTGTAGATATACATGTGCCCCCCATCCTGAACCCCTTTCCCACCTCTCTCCCCGTCCCATCCCTCTGGACTGTCCCAGAGCACTGGCTTTGAGTGCCCTGCTTCATGCATCCAACTTGCACTGGTCATCTCTCTCACATATGGTAATATACATGTTCCAATGCTATTCTCTCAAATCATCCCTCCTATGCCTGAAGTTTTATCATTATCATCATCATTTTGTAACCGGTAACATGGATTAGTTAATACTGCATATGAAGACATCATTCTGAAATTTCTCATTAGTCTACTTTAGGCCAATTTATTCCTATAAACTCACATATGGGGCAATACTGTGTTTCCAGCATTCAGATTAAGCTGTGGTTTTGGCTGGTCCTTGCTCTGAACTTGCACAATAGGACATTCTCATGGTCTCTTTGCTGTGATAAATCTCTTCCCTTTTCCCCACTCTCACCTTGAAAATAAATATTTTATTTAATTATGATGTTATTTATGTATTTATGATATTAGTACTTATATTTATACATACACATATACACACCTGTGGCACTAGTGATAAAGAGTCCACTTGCCAATGCAGGAGAAGCAAGAGATGTGTTTAGATCCAGGGGTTGGGAAAATCTGGAGTAGGAAATGGTAACCCACTTCACTATACTTGCCTGGAGAATTCCATGTACAGAGGAGCCTGGAGGGCTATAGTACATGGGGTAGCAAAGAGTCAGACATGACTGAGCCCAGCACAGAAAAACACAGATACATACCTGTGTATAACAATAGATAAAATGCATTTAATAGGTAACAGATATCAATGTGGAATAAAATTCAAAATATGAAAAAACTATTTATTTAAAAATTAGTCTCTTTCTCTCCTTAACCCCTAGTTTTCTAGATTCAAGCACTGTCACAAATTTATTCAGTAACTTTTGAGGGACTTGCAATGCATTTGCAAGCATAAATTATCTGTGGGTATATTTGCTGTATGAGCATATTTTATGCTGCTGCTGCTGCTAAGTCGCTTCAGTCGTGTTTGACTCTGTGCGAACCCAGAGACGGCAGCCCACCAGGCTCCCCTGTCCCTGGGATTATCCAGGCGAGAACACTGGACTGGGTTGCCATTTCCTTCTCCAATGCATGAAAGTGAAAAGTGAAAGTGAAGTCGCTCAGTCATGTCCGACTCTTAGCGACCCCATGGACTGCAGCCTACCAGGCTCCTCCGTCCATGGGATTTTCCAGGCAAGAGTACTGGAGTGGGGTGCCATTGCCTTCTCCTGGCAAGCACTTTACAGTTTTCAGTAATATATTTGTGTACATATGTTTGCTTAACCATAAAAGTATATTTCAGAGAGTTCCTTACAAGAATCTAGAGATTTGTCCCATCCTTTTCAAAGTTGGCATAGCATTTCATTGTATAAGAAGTTTTCTTTTGTTTTATAGAACTCATTTATCTCATTTAATTATCTGTACCTTAAATTCAACCTTTAAAAATTAATATTATATTTTTACTTGAAATTATAAAAATCAGTTCCCCAAACTTTCTAATGAACTGAGAATTACAGTTTTCTTCTTAGATCTAAACTTTATTACTTATTGCTTATTACTGATGAATATCCCTCAGGCTATAGAACACACTATTGATTATCTACTTTGTGACCATCTTCCTTTTCCTATATCTCATTATAGAAGCAGAAATTTATAACTACTCCCCCTCCATCTTCCCTTGGTGAGAAGGTTAGTTGTGTGACATAGTTCTTATACATGAATGTCCACCAGGGGTGTTTAGGGAAAGTATGTTTCCAAAAAGAAGGGGTGGTGTGCATGAGGGAGCTCCACGTTGATCATCTTCCATCGGAACATGGCCGTGTAAGGCTGAAATGATTGGAGCCGCCTTGAATTATTGACATGATGGGGTGATGGACAGCGTGGCTGAGGGTGGAAAAAGGGGAAAAGATGTATTTGAGCCACAGGCCACCAGTCCACCAACCTCCAGATTCCTTCTGTGTGTTCCATGTGTGAGGAATAGCTTTTATCTTTATATGCTGTGCTTAGCCGCTCTGCCATGACCAGCTCTGTGATCACATGGACTGTAGCCCACCAGGCTCCTCTGTCCATGGGAATTTTCCAGACAAGAAAACTGGAGTGGGTGGCCATGCCCTCCTTCAGGAGGTCTTCCCAACCCAGGGATAGAACCCCATCTCCCACACTGTGGGCAGAATCTTTACCATCGAGCCACAAGAGCCCAAGAATACCAGAGTGGGTAGCCTATCCTTTTTCCAGGGTAAGCTTTACATGAGTTTTGGTTAAATGTTTTGTCACTCAAAGCCAAACACATTAGAACTCACAGAGACTCCACCGTATTGCCAGGCACCAAACATCCAAAAGCAAATAGATACCTTCTGTGCCCTGTGTATAAGACAGCCTTTATCTCTTTTTGTGTCTGTATGGCTGGTAGCATAACTGAGGCCATCTTGGCCCCTGATAGTTCCTCTTGTCCTTCACCTGACCCTACCAGGAAGTGTACTGTGCAGTGAAATAATTCTGTATTATCAAGGGCTTTGTAGTTAATAGATTTGTTAATAATCATTAAGATCAAGCAGAGGAACCAGAGATCAAATTGCCAACATCTGCTGGATCATCAAAAAAGCAAGAGAGTTCCAGAAAAGCATCTATTTCTCCTTTATTGACTATGCCAAAGCCTTTGACTGTGTGAATCACAATAAACTGTGGAAATTTCTTCAAGAGAAGGAAATACCAGACCACCTGACCTGCCTCTTGAGAAATCTGTATGCAGGTCAGAAAGCAATAGTTAGAACTGGACATGGAACAACAGACTGGTTCCAAATAGGAAAAGGAGTATGTCAAGGCTGTATTTTTGTTACCCTGCTTATTTAACTTATATGCAGAGTACATCATGAGAAACGCTGAGCTGGAGGAAGCACAAGCTGGAATCAAGACTGCCGGGAGAAATATCAATAACCTCAGATATGCAGATGTCACCACCCTTATGGCAAAAAGTGAAGAAGAACTAAAAAGCTTCTTGATGAAAGTGAAAGAGGAGAATGAAAAAGTTGGCTTAAAACTCAACATTCAGAAAACTAACATCATGGCATCTGGTCCCATCACTTCATGGGAAATAGATGGGGAAACAGAGGAAACAGTGGCTGATTTTATTTTTCTGGGCTCCAAAATCACTGCAGATGGTGACTGCAGCCATGAAATTAAAATACACTTACTCCTTGGAAGAAAAGTTATGACCAACCTAGACAGCATATTCAAAAGCAGAGACATTACTTTGCCAACAAAGGTCCATATAGTCAAGGCTATGGTTTTTCCTGTGGTCATGTATGGATGTGAGAGTTGGACTATAAAGAAAGCTGAGCACCAAAGAATTGATGCTTTTGAACTGTGGTGTTGGAGAAGACTTTTGAGAGTCCCTTGGACTGCAAGGAGATCCAACCAGTCCATCCTAAAGGAGATCAGTCCTGGGTGTTCACTGGAAGGACTGATGTTGAAGCTGAAACTAATACTTTGACCACCTCATGCGAAGAGTTGACTCATTGGAAAAGACCCTGATGCTGGGAAAGATTGAGGGCAGGAGGAGAAGGGGATGACAGAGGATGAGATGGCTGGATGGCATCACCAACACAATGGACATGGGTTTGGATGGACTGCAGGAGTTGGTGATGGAAAGGGAGGCCTGGCATGCTGCAGTTCATGGGGTCGCAAAGAGTCAGATATGACTGAGCAACTGAACTGAATACCAAGTAGCCTTTATTTTCTGTTAGTCTCCAAACAATGACAAAAACTTTCCCTGGTATATTCTTGACACCCATGATACTAGTAATCCATTCATGATTCATATCTTATGCATGTCCGAGAACCTACCTCCATACCCTAGGTTAACTATAAAATTGTCCCACTGGCTCCTCCAGTGTATGGACTGCAGCTGTGAATGCTTCCACATCACTGCCCACTCAATCTCAATCCCATCCTATGAATAAATTACTGTATAATAAACTGACCCATTCATTAAATGGATCTGCCTGCCTTGTTTTTTTAGTGTTTAGATGCCTTCTCCATTTGATGGGCGCTTTCCATTCCCTCTGTCCTCAGTTCTAAAACAGTATCAGTGTTCTCAGTTTTTGTTTGTTGACTGACACAGACCTTCGCCAGAATCTATGCTAAAAAAATATATATTTTGGTCATCTTAGATTGTGACCACTATCAAGCTGTATATATGTTCAGACTGTGATATAGTGGAGATACTGGCCAGTACTAGTAGTACATGGCATCTGGTCCCATCACTTGATAACAAATAAGTGGGGAAAAATTGGAAACAGTGACAGGTTTATTTTCTTGGGCTCCAAAATCACTGCAGATGGTGATTGCAGCCATGAAATTGAAAGACACTTGCAACTTGGAAGAAAAACTGTGACAAACCTAAGTTCAGTTCAGTTGAGTCATCCAGTCGTGTCCAACTCTTTGGGACCCCATGAATTGCAGCACGCCAGGCCTCCCTGTCCATCACCAACTCCCGGAGTTCACTCAGACTCACGTCCATCGAGTCCATGATGCCATCCAGCCATCTTATCCTCTGTCATCCCCTTCTCCTCCTGCCCCTAATCCCTCCCAGCATCAGAGTCTTTTCCAATGAGTCAACTCTTCGCATGAGGTGGCCAAAGTACCGGAGTTTCAGCGTTAGCATCATTCCTTCCAAAGAAATCCCAGGGCTGATCTCCTTCAGAAAGGATTGGTTGGATCTCCTTGCAGTCCAAGGGACCCTCAAGAGTCTTCTCCAACACCACAGTTCAAAAGCATCAATTCTTCAGCGCTCAGCTTTCTTCACAGTCCAACTCTCAAATCCATTCATGACTACTGGAAAAACCACAGCCTTGACTAGACAGACCTTAGTCGGCAAGGTAATGTCTCTGCTTTTGAATATACTATCTAGGTTGGTCATAACTTTCCTTCCAAGGAGTAAGCGTCTTTTAATTTCATGGCTGCAGTCACCATCTGCAGTGATTTTGGAGCCCAGAAAAATAAAGTCTGACACTATTTCCACTGTTTCCCCATCTAT
>SJYQ01000066.1:14449-32070 GCA_006410935.1 Redunca redunca
TCTGGTTTCCTCTGTGTGTATGCCCAGCAGTGGGATTGCTGGGTCATAAGGCAATTCTATTTGCAATTTTTTAAGGAATCTCCACACTGTTCTCCATAGTGGCTGTACTAGTTTGCATTCCCACCAACAATGTAAAAGGATTTCCTTTTCTCCACACCCTCTCCAGCATTTATTGCTTGCAGACTTCTGGATCGCAGCCATTCTGACTGGTGTGAAGTGGTACCTCACTGTGGTTTTGATTTGCATTTCTCTGATAATGAGTGATGTTGAGCATCTTTTCATGTGTTTGTTAGCCATCCGTATGTCTTCTTTGGAGAAATGTCTATTTAGGTCTTTGGCCCATTTTTTGATTGGGTCATTTATTTTTCTGGAATTGAGCTGCAGGAGTTGCTTGTATATTTTTGAGATTAGTTGTTTGTCAGTTGCTTTTTAAAGTTGTCATGATAAGATTAAAGGTAATCCTATGCTGATCTGAGTCCATCTTCCTGAATGTAGAACCATGTGTCAGCATTGTTCTTATGTGATTTACCATTCTCCTTATGCCAGCTCTCACTTCCAGTGAGCTCCCTTCACTTCTGTCCTACAAAGCTGAGTAGAAATTTCCATCCACCATTGGGCAGTAATTTCCATCCACCGTTGGGCTGTTTTTCTCCTTCCCCCTTTCCTGATTGATATGTTTGGTTACAATTTGACAGTCTTCAGTCACAGTGACTGCAAGAGCAAGTGACTAAGAATCAAGATTTCAGTCCCACCCCATGCCCAACCACACCACCACCAGTTAAAATGGCTCCCCGCCTTCAGTAGCTTTTGTCTGGCATTGTCTGCTTTTCTTCTTAATTATTTTCTCTAACTTCCCAATACCTTTTGCTAATAACAAGTGCCTGCTCTACTTCTAAATGCAGATATGTTTCATTCCATAAACTTTTCACAAGTGTTTCATTTATCTTCTAATATGTAATACTAGAAAGAAGATGTTGGGAAAAAACTCAAAGGAAGTGAAGTTTTTACTCTAGCATGCCTTTACTACTTCTACCCTTCAGAATTTAGATCCCACCAGTTCAGGCTTCCTAGCACAAATTTAGTAAAAAAATAAAAATAAAAAATAAAATAAAAATGATAGCTGCTAAAGGATAATATTCAAATGCTATCATGATGACCCTTGGTCCAACATTTAAAATTTTATTGTTGAGTTTTAGGAATTCTCTGTATATTCTGGATTTCAGTTCTTTTTCAGATATGAGTTTTGCAAATGTTTTCTCCCATTCTGTGGATTATTCTTTTAACTCTGTTGGTTGTGTTCTTTGGTGCACAAAAGTTCTACATTTTGGTGAAGTCAATTTGCCTACTTTTCTTCTGTGGCTTGTGCCTTTGGTATCATATCCAAAAAATCATGGCCAAATCTAATGTGATGAAGCTCTTTTCCTTTATGTTTTCTTCTAAGAGTATTAGAATTTTAGCTCTTACATTTAAGTCTTTGATCCATTTTAAGTTGATCTTTGTGGGCAAAGGACTTAGATAGACATTTCTCCACAGAAGAGATACAAATGGACAAAAAACAGAAAAGATATTTAATATCACTAAGCATGAGGGCAATGCAAATTAAAACCAAAAGGAGTCGCTGCTTCACATATATCTTGTTAGGGTGACTATTAGCAAAACAAGCAAATAAGAAAAAAAATCCCGGATAATAAGAAGTGTTGGTAAAGTTGTAGAGAAACTGGAACCACTGTGCATTACTGGTGGTAATATAAGATGGCACAACCACTATGAAAAGCAGCATGGCAGTCCCTCAAAAGTTAGAGATAAAATTACTCCATTATCCAGAAATTTCATTTCTGGGCATATAACCAAAAGAATTTCAAACAAAGGCCCGTATGGATGCCAATTTTAATAACATAATTATTCACAGTAGACAAATTGTAGAAGCAACCCAAGTGCCCATCAGTGGATGAGTGGATAAACAAAAGGATAAGCAAAATGTAGTATAAAATGTGTGCATTCATGCTTAGTCACTCAGTCGTGTCCAACTCTTTCAACCCCGTGGACTGTAGTCCACCAAGCCCTTCTGTCCATGAATGCTCAAAGCAAGAATACTGGAGTGGGTAGCCATTCCCTTCTTCAGGGGATCTTCTCGACCCAGGAATCGAAACTGGGTCTCCTGCATTGCAGATAGATTATTTACCTGGTGATCTGAGCCAGGGAAGGCCCTGTTTCCATCTGTAAGCAACTTAAATATTATATATATATCAGTTTACAAAATTTACAAATTAACAACTTACCTACTTAAGACACACAGTTTTCAACCTGCTATGCAGAAAAAAATGACTACATCTGATGGCCTTGCTTAGACTCATGTGCTTTTGTTTTTTAAAAAGAGACAAGCATCAAAATGATTGCAACACAGGTGGAACTGGAAGAAGGAAAAGGTACTGAACTCTTAAAAAATAAACATCTGGACCTAGAAGAAGGATCTCTTCTAATTATTTCATGCAAAATCAGATAGGAGGTTTATAGGATACAATAAAGATCAGGGAATCTCACAGAGGATGCTCCTTTTTTTTTTTTTTTTTCCCCCTCTGCTGTGTGTGTTGTGTGTGTCAGTTGCTCAGTCTATCTGACTCTTGGCCACCCCCATGGACTGTGGCCTGCCAGGCTGCTCTGTCCTTGGGATTCTCCAGGCAAGAATACTGGAGTGGGTTGCCATGTCCTCCTCCAGGGGATCTTCCCAACCCAGAGATTGAACCTGGGTCTCTTGTATTGGAGGCAGATTCTTTACTGTTTGAGCCACCAGGGAAGCACCCCCCCCCCCCCCATCCCTTTTTTTTTTTCTGCTACTAAAAGTAAAATAAAGAAAAGAAAGCATTCTTAACAGTTTTTTAATTAAATCATTGACATTACCCACTCCAGTGTTCTTGCCTGGAGAATCCCAGGGACGAGGGAGCCTGGTGGGCTGCCATCTATGGGGTCACACAGAGTCGGACACGACTGAAGTGACTTAGCAGCAAAAGTGAAATAAAGAAAAGAAAGCATTCTTTTAGTTTTTTTTTATTAAATCATTGGCACTGCAACTGTAAAATATAATTTCTACCTAGAATTATTATTTTTCTAGAGTTGGGTATGAATGGGAGGAGAAGACTCACAGCTTCTTAAAGGAAAGTTTTCAATGACCATTTTTTAAAAGACACAATTACTGCTTTCACTGTAGCACAAGGTTATTCTGTGGTCAGGGGCAATATTTGTGAAATATGCACTTTTACATGTAATGTTAAACCCCGGAATTGGCATTACAGTCATAGATCCAGGTGGCTGAATTATATAGTTTCTTGCTATTTCCATCCACACGAGCCTTCACTTATTACGGTGCCCAAGTTTCATGGTAGGGGCCAGCTACCATCACCCAATAGCTGTAAGCAATGCTCAAATCAACTCATCTTTTGTAGTTCTCTTTAATGGAGTCTGGATGATGAATTTACATCTATATATCAGAAACATTGTCTTCTGCTCTACATTGCTAATGTCAGAAAATTGCATCTATATAATTCATCAAAGTATTTCTATAGACTCACTCCTTTATTATCTCTTCTCTTGTAAATTGTGTAATTCCTCTTCATTCCTCCTCAGGGAAGACCTTTAATCTTACCTGGCTGCATTCTGCCTGTCTTTTTACATTAAAGGGCTTGAACAGGGACGACTGGAGGCAATGGGAATGGCAGCAAGCAGTGATTCAGATAGACTTATGGGAGTGACTTACAAATGGCTCAATAGAAAACATTCTTCCAAGAGATCATAGACCAAAACTGTGATTTCAATTTGTTTGATAAAAATTAAGATATCACCCCTACTTACACTTTATTTTTCCTTCAGCATCTTTATCCTGTTGTACTGACTTATCTTTCTGGCTTCACTCTCACACACATAATTTAATTGTTCATTTTGTTTAATAAAAGAGACTAAGGGGAGTGAAACTCTGACCATGTAGTCAGTGCATTTCCATCCCAGTGTTGTGACAGGACCCTGGGAAAAGATAGACATGCTTATATAATCCACATCATTTGATATTTCAATGCTGATTTCACTCTTCCCCTTGTAGTTTACTCCAGTAGCGCTTCCTTAGTGGCTCAGAAGGTAANATGACCCAGAGGGATGGTACAGGGAGGGGGGAGGGAAGAGGGAGGGAGGGTTCAGGATGGGGAACACATGTACATCCGTGGTAGATTCATATTGATGTATGGCAAAACCAATACAATATTATAAAGTAATTAGCCTCCAATTAAAATAAATAAATTTAAATTAAAAAAAATTAGTAGGGTAAAGGTTTGTTTGAGTACTTATGTACAGTAGAGAGCTTGAGGATTCACAAAAACCAGATTCCTTAAAAGAAAGCTGAGGTCTCTTTCTATGGGTTGCTGGATTACACTTCAAATGGAATTAATAACCAAGCAAAGTCTTTTATGTTCTCCTTAGGCCATTGACTGGGCTTCCCTGGTGACTCAGATGGTAAAGAATCTGCGTGCAATGCACAGGTGATCCCTGCAATGTGATCACTGGGTCAGGAAGATCCCCCGGAGAAGGGAGTGGTTACCCACTTCAGTATTCTGGCCTGGAGAATTCCATGGACAGAGGAGCCTGATGGGCTATAGTGCATGGGGTCACAAAGAGTTGGATACGACTGAGTCTCACTTTGAATCTCTAAACTCTGAAAAATATTTTGTCTCACTATAAGCAATTATTTTCTCCTGCCCAAGACCATTCTCTTTCTTGAAGAAATTGTAAGGCCCTCTTCTGTGGCAAATAACTTACAGAGAATTACTGAACTTCTCAGGGCCTAACCCAGTCACCTCTTGTTGCCTCTAGTCCTATAACCAGAGCAGGTTTGGAATATACTAAGGGAACAAATAAATTGCCTGGTTTTCCAATTTATAGCACCAGACACTGGGGTATGTATATGGAAATGGAGCCTAAGGATGTTGGACAAGGATGAAAGGAAAATAGTGTTGGATGGAGCCAAATTGGTAGATGTGATTACAATAAGCAGAGTGGTTGGGAGTGACTGGAAGTTGGTTTCTTGATTGGTTGAAATGTGGAATCATAGTCTACCCTGAATGAAGCTGAAATACTAGTTAGTATGTGAGACTGGTATGTGAGAACTGCTTTCTCAGCTCCTAACTATGTCTTCCAAAAGAGGTCAGAGAATACTCCCCTCATGAAGCTTGAGAATTACTTTTATGAGCAGAACCCCATTATCCTAAAGAATTCTGTGGTGATTATTCCCTACAGGACAAAAGTAAGAGTAGCAAGTAATGCCATCAAACTGAGTTCTCTGAATTCAATCAAAATGATGGAAACATGAGGTTAGAGGTATCAAGTGGAAGCACTTAATCACAGAGACAGGGTTGGTGTGGTAACCAGAAGGAAAGTCAAACCAGAGTAGTAATCAAAAGCATTTGACCCACAGAGATCTTTGGCGTTGGCTAATTAGTCATAGTGTCCTTCTAAATTAAATAGGTGTGCATCCCACCACTGTATCACCTTATGTGTTTGAATGAAAATCTCTATTTCTAGTGAAAACATATATTAATGAATCAACACACTATAGACCTGAGTCCTCAACAAATTCCCAGACTTGAGCCAGTGAACAGTTCCAGGGTAAACTTGTATAAATGTGGGGAGGAGAGAATCAAGTCAATTTTAGGAGCAGTCTTACTCTACCACCAAAATTTTACACCATAATTTATTCTGCTAGCCTTCTCCCGAGGGACTGGCAGCTGTTTATCAGAGTAATATGAACCAAGAAAAAAGAAATTACCCACCTTTCTCTGAATCAACACTAATTGCTGAATTAACCATTTCGGTCTACCAACCAAAAGGGGTGCTTATTTTTTTAATTTTATTTTTAATTGGAGGATAATTACTCTACAATATTGTGGTGGTTTCTGCCATACATCAACATGAATCAGTCACTGGCAGGCATGTGTCCTCTCCCTCTCAAACCTCCCTCCCATCTCCCTTCCCATCCCACTCCTCTAGGTTGTCACAGATCACCAGCTTTGGGTTCTCTGCATCATACAGCAAATCCCCACTGGCTATATATTTTACATATGGTGATCCATATGTTTCAATACTATGCTCAAGGCATCCCACTCTCTCTGTCCCCCACTGTGACGAAAAGCCTCTTCCCTATTTCTGCATCTCCCTTGCTTCGCTGCAAAGAGGATCATCAATACCATCTCTCTAGATTCCACATATACATGTTAATATACAATATTTTTTTTTCTACTTCTGACTTACTTCATTCTGTATAATAGGCTCTGGGTTCATCCACCTCATGAGGACTCACTCAAATGTGTTCCTTTTTATGGCTGAATAGTATTCCATTGTGTAAATGCACCACAACTTCTTTAGAGAATGGGAGCGTATTACGATTAGGTGATCAGTGGAATTTTGGCTCATGTCCTTGTAACAAAGAGCTCAATAGATATTTGGGTTTACCCTGTGGTTATTTCCATAGACATACTTAGTAACTGGCAAAATTCTTATGTTGGGTCTCTGATTTGTGAAGTGAATGTAATTATGATAGAAAGGGCCATGTAGAAAGCAGAGTTGCCTTTACCTACTAAAGTAGCAACCATAAACAAACAAACATGTTTCTGGGGTGATTTCAGAGACTGCTTGATCAGATCAAGAGCCTGAAATGTGGAAGGTGCTGAAAAAAAGCAAAAATAGGAAGTAAATTCTTTAATCACCCTTTTCAACTCACACATTTGATCTGTGCTGAGACACTGCCTCAATTCAGGGCTATATCAGCTCTTCAGTTCTTTGTTCTAGTCTAATCATCAGGCATCTTGACCATCCCTCCATTTCATAGGATGTTATACCATCCTGTTACACAGATATGCCGATTAGAGTTGATGACTAGGAAGTCACAAATATCTAAACAATTTGGTATGACATAGGAATGCCAAAATCCCACAAGAATTCAAGAGCCCGAGAGATCAGTGAACCATGTAGCATTCTACTGTTTGAGACTTGTTGAACTACTATTTCCAAGCTAAAGAACAAGTGTTTGCAACTGGCTAGTTACTTGGTAAGTAGTTTACAATAGTATACCAAAATGAGATATGTGTTTCTTCCAAAATTAAAAATAGTCTACTATGTAGGGACAATATAGAAAATTAATTCAGGAATAAGTTCCCTGACAAGGAACTGAACCTGGGCCCCCCACCTTGGGAGTGCAGTCTTAACCACTGGACCACCAAGAAAGTCCCCTCCTTTAAATCTTGTTCATTTACTCTTCATGCAAAGCAGTTTTCATTGCAGCCTGGATCTGTTGCAGACCTTCTCTTTTCCTGGGCTCCACTCAGAATCTTTTGAGTCACTTGGTAAGTACTTTAGAATAGCACACCAAAATGAGATTCAAAATGAGATTCAAAAAGTCTGCTATGCATTGTCCCTACATAATAGACTTTTTTTTTTTTTTTTTTAATTTTGGAAGAAATGCATATCTCATTTTGGTGTGCTATTCTAAAGTACTTACCAAATGACTCAAAAGAGTCTGAGTTAGACAAGGCTGTGGTCCATGTGATCAGTCTGATTAGTTATCTGTGATTGTGGTTTTCATTCTGTCTGCCCTCTAACATAAGGATAAGAAGCTTATGGGAGCTTCCTGATGGGGGAAACTGGGTCTTGTTCTGATGGACGGGGCCATGCTCAATAAATCTTTAATCCAATTTTCTATTGATGGGTGGGGCTGTGTTCCCTCCCTGTTGTTTGACCTGAGACCAAACTGGAGGTAAAGAAGATAATGGTGACCTCCTTCAGAAGGTCCGTGCACACACTGCTGCCCTCAGTGACCCTGACCCTGCAGCAGCCACCTCTGACCCATGCCTCTGCAGAGACTCTGGGACACCCACAGGCAAGTCTGGGTCAGTCTCTTGTGGGGTCACTGCTGTTTTCTCCTGGTGCACACAAGGTTTTGCTTGTGCCCTCCAAGAGTCTGTTTCCCCAGTCTTGTGTAAGTTCTGTAATCAAATCCCACTGGCCTCCAAAGTCAAATTCCGTGTGGGTTCTCAGTTCCTTTGCCAGATCCCCAGGTTGGGAAATCTGTTGTAGAACTAAGATATAATCCTAAATAACTAATTATTTAACTAGTTATTGGTTAACTATTATTTAATTATTTATTGATTAACTCTTATGTAACTATTCCTAAATAACTAATGCTCATGGCTTTAGTTATAAATGATTTTAAACATTTCAACCATCATTGTTATTAAAATGAGTATAGGAACTTCCCTGGAGTTTCCCTAGTTAAGACCCTGCTTCCTCTGCAGGGGGCACAGGTTTGATCCCTGGTCCTGAAACTAAATCCCCACATGCTGTGAAATGCAGACAAAAAGTAAAAAGAAACAAAGACTATGATTCTTATTTTTAACCCAAAACTATGTAAATAATTTAAGCCCATTAAAGANCTATCTGTAGAAAAATACAGATAAAATACAGACAGAACTATTCTTGCCTTGATACCTTCCTTTGGATGAGCTCAGTGGTCAACTACAGCTCAGATCCAAGTGGCCCCAACATATATGTTCAGGCTCATGAAAAATTTTCACTGATGGCCCCTGACAGGTGAATTCCAGAGACTTAAGGTCTGTGCTGAGAGAGGTGGACTCTTCATAGGGAGCCACAGTCGGAAAACAAGCGGCCATAGATATGTGCACACACACATGAAGAGCTGGCGGGAACTGTCTTCCCTGAGATGTCCAGTGCAGTTCTCCTTGCCTATGAAGTACTGGTGTTAGAAGCACTGCCTAGGGTAAGGTTCCCAAGTCCTCTTTTGGCACACAATTGCCCTTCAGTAACTTAGTGTAAGGAATACTATGTTTCTGCTTTTCCTGTAGGGCTTTACAGGTGGCACCAGTGGTAAAGAAGTTGCCTGCCAATTCAGGAGATGTAAGAGACATGGGTACAATCCCTGGGTCAGGAAGGTCCCCTGGAGGAGGGTGTGGCAACCCACTCCAGTATCCTTGCCTGGAGAATTCCATAGACAGGCGGGCCTGGTTGGCTATAGGCCATAGGCCTCAAATAGTCAGACCTGACTGAAGTGACTTAGCATGCACTTTGCTTGTAGAAAAATAAGATTTTTTTTTCTTGCAATGAACTATATAGGTTTTCTGTTAGGGAACTGGAATAAATAATCTTGTTTAGGCTTCAGAAACAAAGCAGAGCAGGCCTCTGACCTTGCTTCTAGCCTGCCTGGGCACTGCCCTGACTTGGAGTGACTACCTGCTATGAGTGTAAGACTTACAGCATCATAGATAAGATGGGGGAGGAATCTTGAGATATCTTGAGCCCCTGGAAGGGGCCTGACTAGCCAAGACACAGGCTTAGCAACATTCCAAGTTTTATGTGACAAAACCAATGGCATTAACATGAAACCAGGCTTGCAACTTGGGCACAGATTGATGATACTGTCAGTCTGCATCCATCCTGGGATTATAACCCTGCTTCCTGATAACTCAGTTGGTAAAGAATCCACCAGCAATGGAGGAGACCCCAGTTCAATTCCTGGGTCGGGAAGATCTGCTGGAGAAGGGATAGACTACCCACTCTGATATTCTTGGGCTTCCCTTGTGGTTCAGCTGGTAAAGAATCCACCTGCAATGCGGGAGACTTGGGTTCGATCTCTGGGTTGGGAAGATCCCCTGGAGAAGGGAATGGCTACCCACTCCAGTGCTCTGGCCTGGAGAATTCCATGGACTCTATAGTCCATGGCGTCACAAGAGTCGGACATGTCTGAGTGACTTCCACTTTGGGATTATAAATTCCGCACCCTCCCCACCCCACACTGCAGTCTTTTGAAGTGTCACCCACCAAGTGGACATGCTACCTAGACTCTTTCCCAACTGGGACTCCAGATGTGCTGTGTCACGGGACTTCCCAGTGCTGTTTGAGTCTGGATTTTGGTCAAAACTCAATCTGATGGTGTATCTTCTGCTCTTTCTATTTCTCTTTTCTTTTAATGTAAGTATGCTGAAAGTAAGCTAGATAATTCTCTAATAAATATTTGTATTATTTATTTGTATATAGAAAGTGGCCTTATTTTGTTAACAAATCCCTTGAACTGAAACAAAAGCAAAAACTTCTGGCAGAGCATTTTCTCATTCTATTCCCTGGTTTGTTTCTGGTTTGTGGCACTAATATTTCTCAACCGCAAAGCAAGTATGTCATTTAAAAAAAAAAAAAAAAAACCAACAGGTAAGGATAAATGTACTCTGGGTTCATGCACAAAATGCTTGAAAGTAAAAAAGAAATAAAAAGGATAAGGGCTTTTCAATCAATTTGATAAAAAAGTGTAAGTTAATTAAAAGAAGACTCCATCTTTCCCTAGAAGGCGACGCTGATCTTTATTATTAATGCATACCAGCATTCTGTAGCTGTGTGTAATGATATCTTGTAACATCAGGAGCAGTTTCATCTGCAGCCTAATTTGTTATAAAATCTTTTCTAGTATTCTTGAAGTGTGGCCTCTGCCCCCACCTCCCTCCTGCTTCTGGGCTAGTTTTGAACTCTGAGAGAATGTCTTCCTTTTTACTTTCACCTGAGAATTAATTTACAAGATTGTTTTCAGCTTTAAAGTAGTTTTCCAACTTTCCAAAAAATCATTTATAGGATTTTCACTCTGCTTTCATTTTTTTGCTCTATGTTCTGTTAGTAGACACTATTGTCAAAACATCATACACGTTATCATCTCTTCTGTAAGCACAGTCTTATTACAGAAAGGAGATTAATGGGTGTCACATTTTAATTCAAATACTGGAGTTGAGAAAGATTAAAATATTCCAAAAATAAGAGGATGAAGCTTAATTGAGTCGTTTATTCCTGTATTCATTCGAATGAATGAGTATATACTGAGCATTCTCTATATTTGATACTGGGAAGATGTAGCTGTTTAAGACAGTTTAAGATACTACTTGCAACCAAAGGGATTATGATATTTAATACCTAGTACTTGTTGCCTTAGATACTGCAAAGATAAAAGGAGAATTAAGGTACAGTACCTACTTTCAAAAGATTACGATTTCTTACAAGTGTGTAAAACAGAGCCCAATATTGAACATTGCTCTAGCTTGTGTGTGTAAAAGATGCCTGATGTGAAAATCCACATGGCCCAAAGGGTTTGAAGGAGACTTTGGGAAGGAGATAGTACTTGAATTGGATCAAGATGGATGGGCTGAATTTATGGTATATTAATGCTGTATAATATTGTACAGATGGATAAAACAATGAATTAGATGAATAAGTATACATAATATACTGTTGAGTAAGAAAGAGAAAGTTTTTAGCAAGAAAAATTTTTTTAAAACGTGTTTTTCATTATTTGTAAAATTTAAGTCAAAGTCTCTAATAAAAGAAAGGAGAGAATGATGTGCTTAATTTGTACAGGTGGTAAGTAGGGGAGAGTATGGCAGAAAGAAAAGTTTTCAAATGCCATATAATATTCAGGAACATGGAAAAGACTAGTCTATCCACAATAGACATATATGGAGTAACCATCTCAGGAGAGAAATATGACAATGTGGGAAGAGATTTACACTTCTACGCTACAATCTGCAAATCAAGAGCTAAATCAATAGCAATATCTTCTCTTGAGTTAGACAAAATCCAGCAGTCGTACAGGACAGGCTGGGAATGCCTGGAGCCCGGAAGTTTGCTTCTCTCTTTTGTAAAGAAAATTCTGGAGAAAATGGCCAGCTACCCAGAAGAAATAAATCCTTGAGAGAGAGGGGGCTGTATCTATGGTTGCACATAATAAGAAGTCATGCAGAGACTAAACAGCAGTGAGCAGATATAATATTCAAAGTTATTGGCAGACAACTTATTCACATTCTCCAGCATAAAACAGGAGAGAGAGAAGAAAACTCAGAATTTGATTTAACACCCAAATAGAAGTCAAGGTGAGGAAAAGAGAAGAGAAAGAAAGCTAGATAACCAAAATCAATTTAGGTAAGTGGGAGGAAAAGTGTGTAAAATGGGGACCAAATGAGAGTCAAACAAAGAAGACTTGCAGTTGCTGCCTCTTAAGTGGCTGGGCTGTTAGAAGGGCGGGGAGGAAGGGGGCAAACCGAGCCTCCTCCTCTTCCAGTTCTCTTAGCCACTGAATCTTCTGATGGAAGATCTAATAAGAAAGGTGGAAATTAAATACCTTGAATCATTAACTATCCAGGTACTGGTTCATTGGGAACATGACCCAGTATTCTTGAACTTGGCCAGTCCTCAGTTGTTCTCCTCTCAAGAAGTGGGTAAAGGGGAGTGGAAAGAGATGAACTGTAAGGATCATTTGGCCAACAACCTCTTGCTTAAGGCTCACAATACAGAGACACTGAACTTTGTGTGGGTTGCTTCCTAAAGTAAGTGTCTAAGTTTGAAAACTGTGTGTAATCAAAGTGATTCCTTGTGTGGCTTAGCATACACCCTGAAAAAATGAAAATGTTAGTCGGCCAGTCACATCCGACTCTGCGACCCCATGGACTGTAGCCCACCAGGCTCCTCTGTCCATGACAT
Organism: Redunca redunca; assembly: GCA_006410935.1. Lineage (NCBI taxonomy): Eukaryota > Metazoa > Chordata > Mammalia > Artiodactyla > Bovidae > Redunca > Redunca redunca. The sequence continues at coordinate 27,008 of SJYQ01000066.1, forward strand.
TTTCCAGGCAAGAATGCACTAAGATGCTGTTAAAAAGAAATCATAAAACACAGTGATTCTCTCAAGGAACAGATTTGGGGACAGGTAGAACAGGACAGCCTGGCAGCTCTGCTACAAGAGTTCACTCAGGGATATGCCCTTTTTTCCCATCACTTCAACTCACACATCACTGATGAGAAACTGGTCTCATGGCTGCACTGATCTGCAAGGGATGACCAGAAATATAGCCTCTAGCTGACTGGCCTTTGCCACTCTAAAGAGATAGGGGACCCAATGAAAGTCTATGTTCTTAGGTTCTGTTTCTGTGGAAGAAGAGGGGATGACGTTTGAGAGAAAATCAAGTTTCTATCCCTGTCTGCCTTTCATAGCCAACCAAATCATGCATTACCCTCTCAAAACATACTCAACTCGAATGGAAAAACTCAGGGTCTCATCCACCTACTGTAACCAGTTCAAAGTCCATTTCTGTGCATGATATGAATTCCTCTTTCATCAAGCCCAGCTCTGGCTCCTTGAAGTCTAGCAGCTTATAAACCTCTCAGCAAGTCATCTGCCTTCCCTCAATCCCATGGCAATGACATACAACTCAATTCCCATTGAGGAAAAGGAAAAAATGGAAAGCACGCAGAAGTCAGTGATTCATTGTAGTTACCAAATCCTTCCAAAGGCATGGCAAACACTCTCAACCTGTCAGCAAAGTTCTTTTTCTCTGGGAGGAGCTCTCTTGTTGATTATGCTGCAGGCATTCTGACTTCACAATCGGAGAGATTCTTCTTTTTCATTGCCTTTGGGATGCAGCAGAAGCTGATGAGGGAACACTTTCAGCTCTTGGAAGTGCAAACGTTTGTAACTGTTTGGGCTTCCCAGGTGGGGCTAGAGGTAAAGAACCAGCCTTTCAATGCAGGAGACCTAAGATCCTCTGGAGAAGGAAATGGCAACCCCCTCCAGTATTCTTGCCTGGAGAATCCTATGGACAGAGAGGCCTGGTTGGGCTACAGTCCATGGGGTCACAAAGAGTCAGGCACAGCTGAAGTGACCGAGCAGGCACACAGGGATATAGGACAAGCATTGCTTCAATGAGTGAAAAATCACAGGCATCTGTCAGCTTGGCTTCTGGTCTGTTTAGCAATACAACTTCCTAAGCTGTAGTAGACAGTTTATTCGCTTCTATCATCAGTACCACGTGCAACAAACTAGACTTGAAACTCTCTTCTAGATAGAAATCTGAAGCCTTTGCAATCAGTTTTATTTTCTGACCTCTGTGCTTGGTTTCTCTCTCTCTCTTCTTCATTTTTGTGGTGATTCCTTAGTTTCATTGAAGCAGCAAGCTTGGGGAAAAAGGCACCATCATATTGTCTTTATTTGGACTGACTTCTATTTTCTGGTTGACAAATCGTAATGAAAAATGCTGGAGAAAGGTCTGGAATCTTGTCACTTGCTGTTTTGGCTGCAGCGGCAGTAAAGCTGTTCCACCCTAAAGCTCCCCAATATCAGGATATCCATTTGGTTTAAATTTAAGGAATATCTTCGTCCCCAGAGCTCAGTTTCATTCCACTTTGCCTACTCCTGGGCTTATTCTTCTCAAGATTTTCCTCTTATAAGATTTTGCCAGAAGCAGCAGGGAGCATCCAACACATAAACTCATTCCTCGGTTTTCAAACAAGTATGTTTGGAGTAAGTCTTGAAAAACTAACAGTCTTTCTTGAAAGTTATAACTTGCTTGCTGTGGTATCTGTGTTTTTGCCACCCAACACCAAACCATTAAGAAAAAAAACAAATGTTTTAAAATTTTTTTATGGCAGTGCACAACTTACTTGTTACCATTTCTCTATTAGTTAAATCATGGCTAAGGTGCTGTAAAATGTAGTGGCTCCAAGAAGATACAATTTATTTTTTTCCTCTCAATATAGAACATTTATATGATACATAAGAGAGAGAGATAATGTAAGATAATGTACATGGTAAAATNAAATGTAGTGGCTCCAACAAGATACAATTTATTTTTTTCCTCTCAATATAGAACATTTATATGATACATAAGAGAGAGAGATAATGTAAGATAATGTACATGGTAAAATTTAGTACACAGTAGAGTGTATAATCCATTGTATTTTTATTTATTTATTTTATCAAAGAGAAAGGGTGGATACAAACAAAATAACAGAGTTATGTATTATAAAATTTACAGAAAGTTAAATGAAAGTATGATACATCTTTTCTAGACCACTCTTCTTCTAAGCAAATAAAGTATAAATTGTCCTCTATATGCCTAATGATTATTTGTTGCCAAATTTTATTCCTTTTTCTTGGTTCTTACCCTAGTTTTGAAGTCAAAAATGTTTGCTGACGTCTGATGTCATGAAACATCTTTGGGCTTAGTTTCCTTCCTAAAAATAATGATTGGAACCGTTATGTCTCTGAAATCTCTACCAACTAGAAATCCTGCGTTTCACTGTCATTCGCGTCAGAGCTAGCTCTTGTCTCCTGTGACTCTGCACGGTGTCCTTGCCTACAGAACCTGTAGATCTGCTACAGAGCATCTCTTCTCCCAACAGTAGCCTGCACTTCGCTGCCACATTTTCTCTTTTTGGGATTCTCAGATGCCTTCCTTTAACTTCCTTACCAGAAAACGCTGAAGACCTAAAAGTGAACAATGTCTTTTAAATTTCTCTTGCAATGAAACTTAAATTTCCTAAATAGATTGCTGAGTGGCTTCTGAAAAATTTATAAGACTTCATTGATATGCTCTGTACAAACTCTGTGCTGTGCTTATTTGCTCAGTTTCATGTCAGACTCTTTGTGACCTCAAGGATTGTAGCCCACCAGGCTCCTCTGTCCATGGGATTCTCCAGGCAAGAATACCGGAGTGGGTTGCCATGCTCTCCTCCAGGGCATCTTCCCAACCCAAGGACTGAACCCAGGTCTCCTGCATTGTAGGTGGATTCTTTACTGTCTGAGCCACCAGGGAAGTCCAAGAATACTGGAGTGGGTAACCTATCCCTTCTCCAGGGGTATTTCCCAACCCAGGAATTGAACTGGGGTCTCTTGCATTGCAGGTGGATTCTTTACCAGTTGAGATATCAGGGAAACCCAAACAAACTATATGTTTGCTCTAACTTTCTATACTAGCCTTCTCTTACTTTTCACTTTTCAGGTATTCTATTACACTATAAATATGGATCTTTGAAATTTTCTTCACATTTCCTTGAAACATTTCACAGATTAATGAATGGATTACAAACTCACAGAGAAATTCAAGCTCATGCCTGAAGACCCTTATTGATTTTCTTTATTCCATATATTTGCCATTTCTAATGACTGCTCTTTTTTTTCCAATCTGAAATATTTGATTTTTTTTAATTGAATTTAATTTGGCATTATTTCCCTTCTGCCTGAAGATGTTAGCNATTCCCTTAATGTTCTTTTTTAAAAAATATAATGCCTTTATTTTACTTTTACTCTGAAGGAATATTTTCACTGATGATAGATTTCTCTGTGTGCAAATGCATATTTCTTTTCTCTTTTATAACTTTTCAGACATTATTTCATTTCTTTTCTGGCCTCCATTTTATCTAATGGAGAACCAATAAAAACTCTACATGGTATATAATTTTTCTCATCCATATTTAAAATTTTCTCTCCTTTTTTGGCTTTCTGTACTTTGGTGCTAATGTGAAATGATATGGTAGTATATGTATTTATTATACACGTGGATCACTGAACTTGTAGAACTTATAATTGTATGACTTTGGGAAATTTTGGTCACTATTTCTTCTAATTTATTTTTCACTGTTCAATTCTGCCTCTCTTTTCCTTCTGGGACTCCAATTATGCATATGTTAGACATTTTTATATTGCCCCTACAGGTTTCTGAGGTTCTGTTCATTTTTTTCCCCCAATCTTTATTATCTCTATCCTTCAGATTTGTGTCTAGTGGTCTGTCCTCATCAGGACTTCCTTCTGTTATCTCCATTTTTTAAGCCCATTTTTTCTCCAGTGATTTTCCCTGTATATTTCAGATATCTATTTTATGTTTGTAAGATTTTCATGCTGAGATTTATGATATTTAGCTCCTTATGAGCACATTTTTCCTTCCTTAAGCATAATTATACAAAGTGCTTTAAAAATTTGTCTAATTCCAATATTAAATCATCTCAAGTTTATCTTCTTTTTTCTTTAAAAGAATGTACTTCTTTCTTTGTATGCTAAAAAATTAGCTCTTATCCTAGCCATTTCACTTCAGTGTTTCAGAATTATGGATTTTGTCATATTCTTTCAAAGAGTATTGAGAATTTTTAAGCTGGCAGTTAACTCGGCTGAACTCAACTGCGAACTGTCTCCTCTATGGTTGGCCATCTGTTCTCAGGCCTGTTCCTTTAGTTCTAGAGGCACTACTTGAAATACACTTTGTACATACCTGGCTCAAGAGTCATCCAGACATCTGGGAAGAGTTGTTTTACAGTATTGGGGGATTTCCATCTCTTGCTTTCTCCTTTCCTGGATTTCTTCCCTCACTTTCCAATGGCTATAGTTGCTTAAATGTTTTTTCATTTACTGTTTTTTTCAGTCCAGTAAGACTGTAGAATTCCTGTTGAAGCTTTGCCTATTTGTAGCATTCACAAGGGGACCTATCTCCTTCAGATAATTTATAGAAACAGAGTATTCACCCAGAACTGTTTTAGCATTCTTGTGGAAAGAGAAACAAGTAAGTAGATAGGTAGATATGCACATATGAGGAATTGGTGGACACAATTAACATGATTATGCAGGCTGAGAAGTCCCGTGATCAATCATCTATAAGCTGGAGACCCAGTAAGGATGGTGGAGTAACTCTAGTGCCAGTTCAAGGGCTTGAGACTCAGGAAAACCAATGATATTCCAGTCAAAGGTCAGGAGAAGACTGATATCCCAGCACATGTAGGCAAGTAGGAGGAAAAAGGGTTGAACTGCTTCTTACTCTTCCTTTTGTTCTATCCATGCCTTCATCAGCTTTGATGATGCAATCCATACTGCAGACAGCAATCTACTCTACTCTAGTTTTTGCTTAGCTGCTCAGTTGTCCC
>SJYQ01000066.1:34509-78653 GCA_006410935.1 Redunca redunca
TTGTTAGAGATGCATTATCTTTATTTTGCCTATTTGCATTCATCAGTCTATCTGGTCTTTCAGCTGTTAGGCAGGAGAGTTCTCAGCAGTTAGTGTTGCCATGGGAGCTATTCATGTCAGTCGACTGGTTCAAGTCCAGGAGAGGTCCAGAGAATAGTTTGTGAGACTTGAAATCATAAGTTTTTACTTAGAATTTATTGCCTATGCATTAGTGCCTTTCTCTTGGAAAAAAAAAAAAAAGAAACACATATGTTCATGTTCAGATAAAAGCTAGATCACCATTATCCATCCTACGGGAATCTACCTCTTGAATTACAAATCAAAATGCTGGCAAAGTTTTCTGTGCCACTGCTAAGTGTAAAAGGATGTATGTCAAGTATAGGTAACAAAATGAAATGATGGAATTTCAGAATAGTATGGTGACTAAGAGAGTTGTGTCTTAATTCCTCTATCCATGGGATTTTCCAGGCAAGAGTACTGGAGTGGGGTGCCATTGCCTTCTCCAAGTTAGAATCAGAACTACCCTGAAAAACCCAAAGCATATAGCCCACATAGGTGATTCATTTTAATGCAGAAATGGTGACCTCCAATGTTTGCATTATCAAGATCTTTAGTTTCTTGATAAGAAGTCTGTATCTTATTTTGGATCCAGCGTTACACATTGTGTAGTCCTGGGAACACACAGGCAGGGCTGACATTCAGCAGTGTGCCCCAGTATGGCTAAAGCAATGATTTAGCTACCATCTATTCGGTCAGTGCACATTCCTTACTAGATGGTAAATATATTGTAATATCCTTTCTCTCTCTCTTTCTTTCCTTATCACAAAGATATTTTATTTTAGAGCACCTATTTTCACAAAAGGGAATGGAATACATTGTAGGAGGGAGATAAGACTGTGTATTTTTGCATACTGACACAATGTATTTCTTCCATATTTTATAGGAAGGTGATAAAATGCACACCCACATACATATATATATGCATGTATACATACATTAATATGTGTATATGTATGTTATGCACCTCTATTTACTCTCCAGAGCATATGTATGTATATACCTCGCATGCATATGTACGTTTATGTAAACGTTCATATTATGTATCACCTCCTTATAAAATATAGGAGAAACATATTGAGTAGCTGTGTAAAAATATATGGCGTTATCGCCCATCTGCAGTATATAGTGTTTGATTCCCTCTAGGGAAACTATGCTCTAAAATAAACCATTCACCTTTGTTTTTATAAGTGTGCACCAATAACAAAAACATAAAGCTGGAAGCCCAATCACACTTTAAGATGTCATTCTGAGCAATTTAAACCCCCTCTGCCAACTTGCACAGCTGTGACTTAGGGAGTTTCCCAGTTGTTTACTGAGAATTCTGGATTGTGTACTAAGATGTGGATGGGGACAGAGAGTGGAGAGTTACGGGCAGGAATTAGGAAGAAGAAATGAACTGAAAGCAAGTGGCGGCAGCTTTGAAGTGCCAGTGTGGGTGCCATGAAAGAAACCATTAGCCTTGGGAGGATGGCAAGAAGAGCTATCAGCTTTAGGATCAGACAGAGCTGAGTGTCAGCTCACCAGTTCATGAACCTCCTTGATCTTTATACTGTCCCCACAATACTGCTTCACAATTTTACTATACTGTTTTTCTAACAAGCAGTTTTCCTGCTCTCAACTAGAAATAGACAATACCAGGGTTCTTGTCAAACCCTTAGCACATCCTTTCCTCAACCCGTTCTACAATTTGTAGACCAAATATAAGCCGTTAGATGAGACCTTCCTCAAAACCCACAATCTTCTTGTAGCCATTCTCCCCCTCTCCTATTGTGATGGAAGAGCTGTGTCTTCTTTTGGGGTCTGAGCTTCTCAAATAAGCTCTAGTTCCTAGCCCCTTCTGACTCCCCAGGGATCTTCTCCAGAAACGTTGGAATAACGCTGTTTTATCCACTGATATTTACCATAGATCTAAACAGAACAACACTGATAGGATTCACACTGAAGAATCTTACCACTAGGTGACAAAATGCTTGGCTGGCTATTGATCGATCTGTTTCAAAGAGCTTAAATCAATTATATCACCAACAGACATGTGTTCCTTTTCTTCACAGTCTTGCCCAAAGTTAACATTTTCAAACTTCTTAATGTTTTCCAATCTGATGGGAGTAAAGATAGATCTTATTGGATTTTAATTTTATTTCCCTAGTTATCAAAGGGATTGAGAATACTTCATATATTGTCCATTCATATGTCTTTCTCTATGAATTACTTGCCCAAATATTTTGCCTAATTTCATATAAGATTTTTTCTTTCTTCTTTAGAATATTATTTTCCTAGAGATCCATCCAAAAGGAAATAGTTCAAAAGATGCATTTTCACTGAATAAAATAAAATATGTGATATCAACTTGGACTTGACTACTGGATATTTTTATTCTCTGAAAGGATAATAACAAAAAAGACTAAAGTTCGTCACTGGACATAAAAGTATTTGGGATCTCATTAAATGACAAGTTGGGCATTGAGAAGGCTTTTCTTCCAGCATAATAGCACTAGAGGGGTGGCCTTTCTCACGGTGGTCTTCTAGTCTGGAGAGCGGCCTGATATAACAATGGAGAGAGCCTCGCTGTGTCCAGGGAAGATACTCTGAAGGGCCTGAATCCAGCCATTACTTATTTTGACTTCTCTCACTGATTACAGAATGAGGCTGCTATCCAGACCCTTACTGGGTCTTCCAAACACATGTGTGCAGGTAGCCTGCAATCTCAAATGCTCCTCTATAAATAAAATTTGTTAGGGGATTAAGTGATCACCTGTCCATCTTAAAAGAGCAGATTGGACCCCTGAGCCTGACCACTGGAAGATCTGAGGGATGTCCCTGGCATCTGCTTGTTCGTGGAAGCTGTCTGTTCTAGATCTGTCTTTGTACCTCTAGAGATTTCTGACTTCTTCTTTTTTTTTTTTTTTTTACAAAATACACAGTCCATAGGCAATGTAATGTATTAGATTATATAGGGGATAATAAAGCGTTCATGTTTTCCTCTCTCACCAGATAGAAAACAGATGTGTTTCTGAAGCAGCTCAGAAAGTGAAGGTGTAAGGAAGGAAAAACCACATTTTGCAGCCAAGAAAATGAAAGAACTATATTTTCAGGCTAGGGTCATGACGTGAATACGGGCTCACCTCCACACCTGGGTAAGGCCATTTGTCAACTTAAAAAGGGGAAAAAGTGAATGGTCCATTTGAGTTTCAGTTATCTGTATGTAATATTTGTGTTCACACTGAGATGAACCTACGAATTAATGATGATAATAATGAAGCAAAAAGTTCTTCAATAATTGAAGTCTTATCTTACTGAGTGCGTCTGAGATCAGTGTCCTCTTCTGTGGATATTATAGATCACATTACAGTGGGAAATTGAATTAATTTATTTGAGTTGCAGTCTCCTGGTGTGCAATATGGGAATGCTGCCATTCTGTTTGAACCCAAGTACTAGAGTTAGAACTTAGGTAAGAAAAAGTACAATCTTATACTATCATTTTTGCAATAAAAAATCACTAAGACTCAGTGTGGTTTTTGCATTTCCCATGGTTATACAGTTGATAAGTGAATTCAGATTCAACCTAGACCTTAAGCCTAGTAATATTTCTGTTATTATACTTTACTTCCCCTCTTGGTACAGTGAAGTTTGATGATCCACTGAGGCAACAGTATGAAAGTGTTTAAAAAAAAAACAAAACTAAACCTGCAGTCAGTTATGCGACTTACAGTACAAATTCTTAAAGAGAGAGAGAGGAAAGGGAAGGCGAGAAAAAGAGAGTATTCAGCCTATGTCAATCAATTAAAAATAAATTGCATGTCAAATTATTATGATATGTGCCCATAATCCAGAGAAGGTGTTCCCAAATTCAGCAGTTCTGACATTTTGAGTTCAGTAAATCTTTTGGTGGGGTGCCTGGTACATTGCTTCTGTTAGGTCCATACCATTTCTGTCCTTTATTGAGCCCATCTTTGCATGAAATATTCCCTTGGGATCTCTGATTTTCTTGAAGAGATCTCTAGTCTTTCCTGTTCTATGGTTTTCCTCTATTTCTTTGCATTGATCGCTGAGGAAGGCTTTCTTATCTCTCCTTGCTGTTCTTTGGAACTCTGCATTCAGATTCCTTTCCTTCCTTGCTTTCAGTGTCTCTTCTTTTCTCAGCTATTTGTAAGGCCTCCTCAGACAGCCATTTTGCCTTTTTGCATTTCTTTTTCTTGGGGATGGTCTTGATCACTGCCTCTTGTACAATGTCACGAACCTCTGTCCATCATTCTTCAGATACTCTATCAGATCTAATCCCTTGCATCTATTTGTCACTTCCACTGTATAATTGTAAGGGATTTGATTTAGGTCATATCTAAATGGTCTAGTGGTTTTCCCTGCTTTCTTCAATTTGAGTCCAATTTTTGCAATAATTTGAATTTTACATAGAATTTTGTATAGAAGAAATATACAAAAATGATCTACTGACCCCCATAACCATGATCACTCACCTAGAGTCAAACACCCTGGAATGCAAAGTCAACTGGGTGCTTTGAAGAATCACTATGAACAAAGCTAGTGAAGGTGATGGAATTCCAACTGAGATAACTCAAATCCTAAAAGATGATGCCGTGAAAGTGCTACACTCAATATGTCATCAAATTTGGAAAACTCAGCGGTGGCCACGAGATGGGAAAAGGTCAGTTTTCATTACAACCCCAAAGAAAGGTAGTTCCAAAGAATGTTCAAATTACTGTACAACTGCACTAATCTCATGTGCTAGCAAGTTCAGTTCAGTAGTTACATTGTGTCTAACTCTTTGTGAACCCATGAACTGCAGTATGCCAGGCTTCCTTGTCCATCACAAACTCTTGAAGTTTACTCAAACTCATGTCCATAGAGTCAGTGATTCTATCCAACCATCTCATCCTCTATTGTCCCCTTCTCCTCCTGCCTTTAATCTTTCCCAGCATCAGGGTCTTTTCAAGTGAGACAGTTCTTTGCATCAGGTGGCCAAATTATTGGAGTTTCAGCTTCAGCATCAGTCCTTCCAATGAATATTCAGGACGGATATCCTTTAGGATGGACTGGTTGGATCTCCTTGCAGTCCAAGGGACTCTCAAGAGTCTTCTCCAGTACCATAGTTCAAAAGCATCAGTTCTTCAGCGCTCAGCTTTCTTTATAGTCCAACTCTCACATCCATACATGACTATTGGAAAAACTAAAGCTTTGACTAGATAGGCCTTTGTTGGCAAAGTAATATCTCTGCTTTTTAATATGCTGTCTAGGTTGGTCATAGCTTTTCTTTTAAGGAGCAAGCATCTTTTAATTTCATGGCTGCAGTCACCATCTGCAGTGATTTTGGAGCCCCCCCCCCCAATAAAGTCTTTCACTGTTTCCATTGTTTCCCCATCTATTTGCCATGAAGTGATGGGACTGGATGCCATGATCTTAGTTTTCTGAATTTTGAATTATAAGCCAACTTTTTCACTCTCTTTCACTTTCATCAAGAGGCTCTTTAGTTCTTCACTTTCTGTCGTAAAGATGGTGTCATCTGCATATCTGAGGTTATTGATGTTTCTCCAGGCAGTCTTGATTCCAGTTTGTGCTTGTGCTTCATCCTGCCTGGCATTTCTCATGATGTACTCTGCATGGAAGTTAAATAAGCAGGGTGACAATATGAAGCCTTGACATATTCCTTTCCCAATTTGGAACCAGTCTGTTGTTCCATGTTCAGTTCTAACTGTTGCTTTTGACCTGCATAGAGATTTCTCAGAAGGCAGGTCAGGTGGTCTGGTATTCCCGTCTCTTTAAGAATTTTCCAGTTTGGTGTTATCCACACAGTCAAAGATTTGACATTGTCAATAAACAGAAGTAGATCTTTTTCTGGAACTATCTTGCTTTTTTGATGATCCATTGGATGTCAGCAAATTTGATCTTTGGTTCCTCCTCCTTTTCTAAATCCAATATGAACATCTAGAAGTTCACAGTTCATGTACTGTTGAAGCCTGACTTGGAGAATTTTGAGCATTACTTTGCTAGCATATGAAATGAGTGCAATTGTGCGGTAGTTAGAACATTCTTTGGCATTGCCTTTGTTTGGGATTGAAATGAAAACTGACATTTTCCAGTCCCGTGGCCACTGCTGAGTTTTCCAAATTTGCTGGCATATTGAGTGTAGCACTTTCACAGCATCATCTTTTAGGATTTGAATGATCTCAGCCTGAATTCCATCACCTCCACTAGCTTTGTTTGTAGTGATGCTTCCTAAAGCCGATTTGACTTCACATTCCAGAATGTCTGCTTCTAGGTGAGTGATCACACCATCCTGGTTATCTGGTTCATGAAGATCTTTTTTGCATAGTTTTTCTGTATATTCTTGCCACCTCATTTTAACATCTTCTGCTTCTGTTAGGTCCATACCATTTCTGTCCTTTATTGAGCCCATCTTTGCATGAAATGTTGCCTTGATATCTCTAATTTCCTTGAAGAGATCTCTAGCCTTTCCATTCTATTGTTTTCCTCTATTTCTTTGCATTAATCCCTGAGGAAGACTTTCTTTTCTATCCTTGCTGTTCTTTGGAACTCTGCATTCAAATGGGTGTATCTTTCCTTTTCACCTTTGCCTTTTGTGTCTTTTCTTTTCTCAGCTTTTTGTACGGCCTCATCAGACAACCATTATGCCTTTTTGTATTTCTTTTTCTTGGGGATGGTCTTGATCACGACCTCCTGTTCAATGTCATGAACCTCTGTCCGTAGTTCTTCACTCACTCTATCTGATCTAATCCCTTGAATCTATTTGTCACTTCCACTGGAGCAAAATTCAGACTTAAATTGAAGAAAGTAGGGAAAACCACTAGACCATTCAGATATAACCTAAATCAAATCCCTTACACTAGCAAAGTAACACTCAAAATTCTTCGAGCGAGGCTTCAACAGTATGTGAATCGATAACTTCCAGATGTACAAGCTGGATTTAGAAGAGGCAGAGCAACCAGAGATCAAATTGCCTCATTGAAAAAGCAAGAGAGTTCCAGAAAAAACTTCTACTATTGCTTTATTGACTACACTAAAGCTTTTGACTGTGTGGATCACATCAAACTGTGGAAAATTCTTCAAGATATGGGATTGCCAAACCACCTTACCTGCCTCCTGAGAAATCTGTATGCAGTTCAAGAAGCAACAGTTAGAACTGGACATGGAACAACAGACTGGTTTCCAAAATGGGAAAGAAGTATGTCAAGGCTGTCTATTGTCACCCTGCTTATTTAACTTATATGCAGAGTACATCATGAGAAATGCCAGGCTGGATGAAGCACAAGCTGGAATGAAGATTGTCAAGAGAAATATCAGTAAACTCAGATATGCAGATGACACCACCCTTATGGCAGAAAGCGAAGAAGACTAAAGGGGCTCTTGATGAAAGAGAGGAGAGTGAAAAAGTTGGCTTAAAACTCAACATTCAAAAAACTAAGATCACAGCATCCCGTCCCATCATTTCATGGCAAATAGATGGAAATAGCGGCAGACTTTTTTTTCATGGGCTCCAAAATCACTGTATTTGGTCACTACAGCCATGAAATTAAAAGATGCTTGCTCCTTGGATGAAAACTATGACTAAGCTAGACAGCATATTAAAAAACAGAGACATTACTTTGCCAGCAAAGGTCCATCTAGTCAAAACTACGGTTTTTCCAGTAGTCACATATGTGAGAGTTGGACCTTAAAGAAAACTGAACACCGAAGAATTGATGCTTTTGAACTGTGGCACTGAAGAAGACTCTTGAGAGTCCCTTGGACTGCAAGGAGATCCAACCAGTCCATCCTAAAGGAAATCAGCCCTAATATTCATTGGAAGGACTGATGCTGAAACTGAAACTCTAATACTTTGGCCATCTGATGTGAAAAACTGTCTCATTGGAAAAGACCCTGGTGCTGGGAAAGATTGAAGGCAGGAGGAGAAGGGGATGACAGAGGATGAGATGGTTGGATGGCATCACCAACGTGATAGACATGAATTTGAGCAAGTTCCAGGAGTTGTGATATTCAGGGAAGCCTGGAGTGCTGCAGTTCGTGAGGTCACAAAGAACTGGACGTGAATGTGAGACTGAACTGAACTGAATTTGTGCATTGCAGGATGTTTAGCGGCATTCCTGGCCTCTACCCACTAGCTTCTGGTAGCAACCCCCACCCTTTCCCAGTTATGACAGGGTGACCAGAAATGTCTCCACACATTGTAAATCTCCACCACCACAAGAGTCAGTTGAGAATTACTGGTGCAGTGATATGGTTTGTGGACACTTGTTCTCTAAAGAGTATGTACAGGGTAGGATAGAAAGGTAGGTTAAGACCTGTGGTAAAATATGGCTCTACTAAATACAGAAGCTGGGGAATTTAGTACTGAACATATTATGGAAGGCTTTATGTGGGACACCAAAGAGCTTTGTCTGTGTTTTTGTCTTTAGATTTTTATTTCATATTATTGTTCTTTAGTTACTATGTCCTGTCTAACTTTGTGATCCCATGGTCTGCAGCATGTCAGGCTTTCCTGTCCTTCCCTATCTCCTGAAGCTTGCTCAAACTCACATCCATCGAATTGGTGATGTTATCTGACCATTTCATTCTCTACACTCCCTTTTCCTTTTGCCTCAATCTTTCCCAGCATCAGGGTCTTTCCAGTGAGTCAGCTCTTCATGTCAGGTGGCCAAAGTACTAGAGTTTCAGCTTCAGCATCAGTCCTTCCAATGAATATTCAGGACTGATTTCTTTTAGGATGGACTGGTTAGATCTCCTTGCTGTCCAAGGGACTCTCAAGAGACTTCTCCAGCACCACAATTCAAAAGCATTAATTCTTTGGCACTTAGCCTTCTTTATGGTCCAGCTTTCACATCCATACATGACCAGTGGAAAAATCATAGCTTTGACTATACGGACCTTTGTCAGCGAAGTGATGTCTCTGCTTTTTAATATGCTATTTTGATTTGTCAGAGCTTTCCTTCCAAGAGGGAAGCATTTTTAATTGCATGGCTGCAGTCTTCATCTGCAGCAATTATGCAGCCCAAGAAAATAAAATCTGTCACTATTGCTACCTTTTCCCCTTTTATTTGTTATATAATGATGGGACCAGATGCCAATATCATGTTTTTTTTGAATGCTGAGTTTTAAGCCAGCTTTTTCACTCTCCTCTTTGCTTATCTTAGCTCCTCTTTACTTTCTATCATTAGAGTGGTATCATCTGCATGAGATTGTTCATATTTCTCCTGGAAGTCTTGTTTCCAGGTTGTGCTTCATCCAGCCTGGCATTTCACATGATGTACTCTGCTTAGAAGTTAAATACACAGAGTGACAACACACAGTATCATTGTACTCCTTTCCCAGTTTTAAGCCAGTCCATTGTTCTGTGTCGGACTCTAACCATTGCTTCTTGACCACATTCAGGTTTCTCACGCAGGTATAGTCTAGCATTAGAAAATGAAAGTGAAAGTGAAGTCACTCAGTCGTGTCCAACTCTTTTCGACCCATGGACTCTAGCCCACCAGGCTCCTCCATCCATGGGATTCTCCAGGCAAGAATACTGGAGTGGGTTGCCATTTCCTTCTCCAGGGTCTAGCATTACCATCTGCTAAAGAACTTTCCAGTTTGTTGTGATCCACACAGTCAAATGTTTTAGCATAGTCAATGAGCAGAAGTAGATGTATTTCTGGAGTTCCCTTGCCTTCTCTATGATCCAAGGAATGTTGGCAGTAAGATCTCTTGTTTTTCTGCCTTTTCTATATCCAGTTTGTAAATCTGAAAGTTCATGTACTGCTGAAGCCAAGCCTGAAGGGTTTTGAGCTCAGATGGTAAATAGTCTCCCTGCAGTGTGGGAGACCCAGGTTCGATCCCTGGGTTGGGAAGATCCCCTGGAGAAGGAAACAACAACCCATGCGAGTATTGCCAGTATTCTTGCCTGGAAAATCCCATGGATGGAGGAGCCAGGCAGGCTACAGTCCAAGGGCTCACAAAGAGTCGGACACAACTGAATGACTTCACTATCACTTTACTAGCAAATGAAATGAGTGTAATTGAACATTCTTTGGAATTGCTCTTCTTTGAAACTGAAATGAAAACTGATATTTTCCAATCCAGTGGCCACTGCTGAGTTTTCCAAATTTTCTGGCATATTGAGTGCAGCACTTTAACAGCATCATGTTTTAAGATTTGCAACAGCTCAGCTGGAATTCCATCACCTCCACTACCTTTGTTGGTGGTAATGCTTCCTAAGACCCACTTGAGTTCACATTCCAGGATGTCTCGCTCTAGGTGAGTGATCACACAATCATGGTTATCCGAGTCATTAAGAACCTTTTCAGTATAGTTCTTCTGTGTAATCATGTATGAATAATAATTAACTAACTAATTAGATTAATTGACCATATGTGTGTGGGTTTATTTCTGGGCTCTCTACTCAATTCTATTGTAGTGTAGTATGAAGTCTGGGAAAATAATACCCCCAGTTTTGTTCTTTTTCCTCAGGATTTCTTTGTAATTCTGGTTTTTATTGCAGTTCTGTATAAAATTGGTGATTATTTTATTATTGTTTTGTGAAGAATATCATGAGTATTTTGATAGGGATTGTATTAAATCTGCAGATTGCTTTGGGTAGTAAAAACATCTTAAGAATGTTAATTCTTCCAATCCAAGAATATCTTCCTATTTCTTTGAATCACCTTGAAATTCCTTTATCAATATTTTATGGGTTTCAGAGTTTAGGATTTTTCCTTCCTGGTTTAGATTTTTTCTAGGTGTTTTAGATTTTTCTGTTTCCTAAAATGATTGTAAATAGAATTGTTTCTTTAACTTTTCTTTCTGATACTTCATTATCATCTTAATGAAAAACAATAGATTTCTGTATATTAATCTTGTATTTTGCAACTTTACTGAATTCATTGATTTGTTCTAATAGTTTTTTGGTGGAGACCTCTGGGTTTTCTATGTATAGAATCATGTTCTCTGCAAATAGTGACAGTTTTACTTCTTCTTTTCCAAACTGGATGCTATTTCTTTCTTTTTCTTATCTGATTGCTATGAATAAGATTTCCAATACCATGACATATAAAGTGGTAAGAGTGGGAAGCCTTGTCTTGTTTCTCATTTTAGAGGAAAAGTTTTCAGTTTTTCACTGTTAAGTATGGTGGTAGCTGTGGGTTTGTAACAAATGGTCATTATTATGTTTAGCTATGTCCCCTTTATACCAACTTTAGTGAAAATTTTATCATAAAGGTATATTGAATTATGTCAACTGGATTTTCTGTATTTATTGAGAGGATCATGTAGTTTTATTCTTTTTGTTAATGGGGTGTATCACTTTGATTGACTTGCATACGTTGAACCATTATTGTACTCTTGTAATAAATCCCTCCTGTCCAGGATGTATGAGCATTTTCATACCTTGTTGAAATCAGTTCATTAATATTTTGTTTAAGATTTTTGCATCTATAGTCATCAGAGATCTTGGCCTGGCATTTTATTGCAATATCTTTTTCTGGGGTCAGTAGTGGTGGTCCTATAGAATAAATTTTGGAGTATCCCCTCCTCTTCAAATATTTTTAGTATTTTGAGGATAGGCAGCAGCTCTTCTTGATACTTTTGCTGAAATTGTCCTGTGAATCCATCCTTTGTTGTTGTTGTTGTTAATTCAGTTTAATTAGTAGCAATTCATCTGTTCCAATTATCTATTTCTCGCTGATCCAATCTTGGAAGATTGTATGCTTCTATCCATTTCTTCCACATTGTCCATTTGGTTGACATATAACTGTTTTATTCTGTTATAATATTTTATATCTCTAGATATTGGTTGCTTTTTCCTTTTTCATTTTCTATTTTATTTGTGTCCTCTCTCTTTTCTTTCTTAATGAGCCTTGCTGAAACTTTATCAATTTCATTTAGTTTTTAAAAAGATGACTCTTGGTTTTATTGGCCTTTTATGTGTTTTTTTTTTTTTTTTGGTCTTTATTTCCTCTCTTAACTTTATTATTTCCTTCCTTCTGTTGACTTTGATCCTTGTTCTTTTTCTAATTCTTTTAAATTGTGGTCTAGGTTGTTTGCTTGAGATTTTTCTAATTTCTTGAGGTAGGTTTCTATCTCTATATGCTTCCCTCTTAGAAATGCTTTTGCAGTATCCTATAGATTTTGGAAAGTTGCATTTTATTTTCATTTGTGTCATGGTATTTTTATATTTTCTGTGTGATTTCTTCATTGACACATTGGTTTCCTAGTAGCGTGTTGTTTACTCTCAATGGCTTTGTGTTTTCCCGTTCTTCTTTATGTAATTATTTTTTAGTTTTACACTGTTTTAGTTAGGGAAAAAAGTTTGAGATAGATAATTTCTTTTCTCTTCAATTTATTGAGGATTGTTTAGTGCCTTAGTATGTGGTTTATTCCAGAGAATATTCTATGTGCACTTTAAGAGAACACGAATTCTGCTAGTTTTGGTTAGAATGTCATGTGAATATCTAGTAAGTTCAACTACTTTAATGTGTCATTTAAAACCACCATTTCCTTATTGATTATGTATCTGGATGATCTGTCCTTTACTGTAAGGAAGGTGTTAAAATCCCCTACTATTATTATATTGTTGGTAATCTCTCCCTTTTTGCATTTTAATATTTGCTTTGTATACTTAGGTGGTTCTGCATTAGGTACGTATATATGCTGCTGCTGCTGCTACTAAGTCGCTTCAGTCATGTCCAACTCTGTGCGACCCCATAGACAGCAGCCCACCCTGGGATTCTCCAGGGAAGAACACTAGAGTGGGTTGCCATTTCCTTCTCCAATGCATGAAAGTGGAAAGTGAAAAGTGAAAGTGAAGTTGCTCAGTCGTGCCCGACTCTTTGCGACCCCATGGACTGCAGCCCACCAGGCTCCTCCGTCCATGGGATTTTCCAGGCAAGATATGCTAATGGATATTATATCTTTTTGTGCAGGTGTACTCAGTTGCTCAGGCATGTCCAACTCTTTGTCTCGCTATTGTCTGTAGCCAGCCAGGCTCCTCTGTCCATCAGATTCTCCAGGTAAGAACACTGGAGCAGACTTCCATTTCCTTCTCCAGGGGACCTTTCTGACACAGGGATCAAACCTGTGTTTCCTGCATTGGCAGGTGAATCCTTATCAGTGCACCACCTGGGAAGCCCCTGTATCTTCTTGATCCCTTTATCATTATACATGGCCTTCTTTGTCATTGCTATATAGTCTGTTTTAAAGTTTAATCTTTATGAGTATTGCTACCCCCACTTTATTGTTGTTTCTATTTGCATAAAATGTATTTTTACATATTCTTTCTCTCTATGCATGTCTTTGGATCTGAACTGAATGTCTTATAAAGCAGTATATATAAGTCTTGTTCTTTTATCCAGTCGTCACCTTACGTCTTTTAATTGAAGCATTTAATACAGTAATATTTAAAAGGTTATGTACTTATTGCCTTTTTGTTACTTGTTTTCTGGTTTTTCTGTAGTTTTGCTCGGTCCAGTTTTTTCTTTTCTTTTCATCTTTTCACTTGTAGCTTGATGGTTTTATTTAGTAGTGTGTCTTTGTTCCTTTCTTTCCTAGTTTTTGCGTATCTATTGTAGGTTTTTGATTTATGTTTACCAGTCATTTACATTCCAACACATTTTGAAGAATCTACCTTTTTACCCTCCTCACATTTGGTGTTCTTTGATGTCATGTTTGGCATTCTCATGTTTGTCCCTTAATTATTTATTGTTGCTATGTTTATTTTTATGATCTTGTCCTTTAATCTTTATAGAACTTATTTAAGTGATTGACCCACAGCCTTTACTATGTATTTGTCTTTGTGTATGTGTGTTGGTCACTCAGTTGTGATTGATTGTTTTTGACCCCATGGACATATTTGCCTTTACTAGTGGGCTTTTTCCTTTTTATAAAGTCTTACTTCTTGTCGTATTATTATCTTTTCCTCTTAGAAAATACTCTTTAAGACTTCATTTAAGGTCCACTTAGCATTGATGAGCGCTTTTAGTTCTTACTTGTCTGAGATGTTTATCTTTCCTTTAAGTTCGAATGGCAACCTTGGTGAGTAGAATATCCCAGGTTATAGGTTTTTCTGTTTCAGCACTTTTAAATATATCATGCCACTCCCTTCTGGTTCTGAAAGAAAAATCAGCTGATAGTCTTATGGGAGTTCCCTTGTGTGTGACTGTTTTTCTCTTGCTGCCTTTAAAATACTCTCGTTGTCTTTAACTTTTGCTATTTTAATATAATATGCCTCTGTGTGGGTCTTTTATTTGTTAAGCTTGTTGGACTCTCTTTCATCCCTGTATCTGGATTTCTGTTTCCTTCTTCATGTTCTGGATGTGATCAGCCACGATTTCATCAAATCTGCTTCTATTTTTTCTCTCTCTTTTTCCTGGAACCCCTATAATTTGAATGTTAGTATGGAAATCCTTGGTGACTCAGGGGTAAAGAATCCACCTGCCAATGCAGGAGATATAGGTTTGATCCCGGAGTTAGGAAGATCCTCTGGAGAAGGAAATGGCAACCCACTCCAGTATTCTTGCCTGGTAAATTCCATGGACCGAGGAGCCTTGCAGGCTAAAATCCATAGGATCACAAAGAGTCAGACACAGCTTAGTGACCAAACAGCAATGCTAGACGTGTGTCAGAGGTCCCCTAAACTGCTCTCATTTTTAAAGTTTGCTTTTACTTTTGCTTTCCTGGTTGCTTTCCATTATTCTATCTTCCAGGTCACTATGCATTCTTTTGTATCACCTAGTTACCTGTTAATTCCTTCTAGTGTATATTTTATTTCAGTTATTTCACTCTTCAGTGCTGACTTGCTGTTTCTAGTTTTCAATTTCTTGATAAAAGTCTGTTTTCATATATTCTTATCCCAATTTCAGGTACCATTCTTATTACTAATGCTTTGAGCTTTTCATCTGGAAACTGATCTCTACTCCATTCATTATTTTTCAAGCATTTTTCTTGTTCTTTGTTGGAAAGAAATTCCTCTTCTCATTTCTTTAACTTCCTCTCTCTCTATGAAATTAGATGAAGTAGTTAGCTGTTTTGACAACCCTCAAAGTGTTCTCCTTGTATGGGGGTATCCCTAGGCAGTGTCCCTATGTGTTCCTGGGCTGGCTTTGGTTGGGGACCTGAATCTGACACGTACACAGGTTCCATCTCCCCCAGGATATGCTGGCATCTAGCACATTGGAGATAGAGGGGCTAGAATCAGAGCCAAGTGTGAGCTGGGGCTTCTCCTAGGCTCAGCGGTCATCACTGCTGTAATTTGGCTGTGGTCAGGTCCCAAGTTGCTGGATCCGAAGTCCTGAGGTGTGGTTCCAAGCTGATTTAATTACCTCTATGGTTGTGCTCTCTACCCCCCGGCAAAGGCTGTTTGCCCCAGAGGGGATGAGTGCTAGAGCAAGTGGAGACACAGCGGGCACCTTGTGTGGGTTGGAGCATACACCAGGATGGTCCTAGGAAAACAGAGTTCCAGACAGCTCCTCATCTGTCATCTCTGTGAGTGCAGCAGTGGGAACCTTTAGCCCAGTAAGATGTAGCGACAGGTCTGAGCAGCCTCTGTCCCCACTAAGTATGCACTCTCCTCAGCAACAGCAGCCCTCGCCCTCGTGGGGAGCTCTTCCAGAGCTAGAGGGGCAGGGATGCCCACTGGGATGTTCATGGGAAACTGGCCAAGGCCCAGGGCAACTTCGTCTACTCCCTCCACCTTCCGAAGAGGAGTAAGGAAGCCTGTGGGCACCCTCTTCACCAGCAGAGTTCAGGATTCTTACAATCTACTATAAGTCCCACTGGTTTTCAAACCAATCGAGGGGACTCATAGTCCTGTTGTCAGACCCCAGGATTGTGGTGCCTCATATATGACTTGAACCTCTCACTCCCCAGGGAGGCTCTCCAAGCCCATGATATCCCCTTCCTCTTCTGTGTCCCCTGCTAGGAGCTTGGGTCCCAACGTGATTGCTTCTCTCCCCCTCCTACCCTACTTAGCATGGATCTTTCTTTACAACCTTGGCTGTAGATGTCCTTTTCTGCCAGTCTTCTATTTGTTTTCAGTGAGGACTGCTGCACATGTACATGTTTTTTGTGATGGGTTAATAGGGGGAGATGAGCTCCATGTTTTCCTACTCTGCCGTCTTAATCTCTTCCCTCCTCCACTTCCTTTTACTAGACAAGAACCTGATGCCTGGGAAACAGGAAAGACTCATCCCCCCAAGTCAGCCCCTTCTGAGCCCAGTTTTGTTGAGGTGCAGTGGTGAGATGCAGTCTTACCAGAGGAAGCCCCCTCTTGGATAATTTGCCATTTTTTTTTTTTCTCCAAAAAACTAAAGACACAGTTGGATTACAACTCATGTTGCTTTATGTAACAGGATTCTGCTTTGTTTGTCCAAGTTGGCAAAGTTTCTCTGTGAGGACTGGGAAATCTCTGCAGCTTCAGCAGGAGGCCTGCTGTCAGAGGGAGGGTGGTAGGCACGAGCCGCTGGTCGTCAGCCTGTGAGAATGCCTTCAGGTGGCCACTGCGTCCTAAACACAGCCCTGGGAGAGCTGACATCTCCTGGAAGTATGCCAAAATATTCCCACACAAATATGTGGGAGCCTTTATTAAGTAGCTTACAGTTCCTGCTTCAGCAAATTCAGCCCACCGCTGAGAAGATTCCCATCATGCCTTTAAAGTGATGCGAAAAGGTTAGCCAAAGAAGAGAATGTTTTGGGTAATCTTCATTCCAGGGGAGAAGTCAACCTCTTCTGCAACCCCTATCTCAACTGGGAAACAAAGCTGAGAGAAACAAGTAGTTGTGAGTCTCTCTCTCTGTGTGTATGTGTGTGTGTGTGTGTGTGAGTGAATCCACATTCAACATATAATGCTGTTTTTTAACAACACTAATTTCCTTGATTTAGGAAGGAAAATCTAAATAGAATTAGCTTGTCAACATGAAAGCATTACTGGTTATAATTTATTTCAGAATTTCAAAGTATTTGGGATAAGGAGTCATCCTTGGCCAATAATTTGCAATATTTTGTACCCAGTTAATGACCTTTTACATATGGACTTGAGCAGAGTCCATGAGTACAATATATTTCCAGTGTTCCAATGGGTCAGGCCTAATTGATATCATTAGAGCTCCAGTCCTTTCTCATATGCCCTTGGAGATGTCTGTGTTACCAAGAAAGCTGCTTTTGATTTATTTTGCTTTTCTTCTTCATTCTTTACCTCTTTTCTTTCTTCCTTTCTCAAGTTCTGCTCAAAGGGCAAACTTGTGAAGGTTAAAAACCCACAATCCAACTGCAGGGTTGGAACATTCTGGCTTGCAAATCTGTTTCTAAAGTCGGGACATCTAACGAGATGCCCTTGGCATGTCTAACGGGTAGTGAGGGAATTTTTTTTTTTTTTTTAAAGAGGGCTGTATATGTGTAAGACACACTAAAACATTTCAGTCATTTCTCAGATGTTTCTTGTTCCTGTTGGAAGAAAAGTATCTTCTGGCTCCAGCTGCAAAAAACTTGAGGTCTCTAAATGATCTTATAAAACTTTTCTCTTTTAAGGTTCAAATTCTATGTCCCTTAGCTCTGATATAAGTTTTCATTCTCAGTCAAACTCATAATGAAACTTTTATAGTGATTGGTAAAGTCTTTAGGTTTGACTTATTTTTATTCAAGCTAAAACAATCTGGTAAGTATGTTCAAATTGATTGTGGTAAGTAAACTTATGTGTTTTAGATTATTTTCAAATTTCTCCATCTGTCAAGAAGAGGGATTCTGAAAGCCATCAGCCAGAGATCATGAATTTCAGTGGATTCTGGCAGTAACCAGTGTTCAATCATGCCATTTAATAGTACAGAGTCAATTAGTGTATTTATTTCTAACAAATAGATTGCATTGAAATATTAAATTGCATCATTTTGATGTTTGATTAAAGTAGATATGTGAAAAATAACATTCATTAGAATGTTATCCTTGAGATATTTTTGGGTACTTCTTATCTTTATAGAGTTCAAGATAAATTACAGAACACTTTCACAAGCTTTTACTTAATTGATGCTCAATCTATGTAACATATGCAGAGAATTCCTGTGTTAAATAAATAAATGGAGACTGATAATTACTGATAATTAAAGAGGCCAAATAGTTTGCCTAGCTTCACACAGTTGAGCAAGAATAGAGACTAATGTTCATTCCGCATTAGCAGTCTGTTTTCTGGAGGTATACCAAACTCATAATGTGGCTTGCAAAACTGCAGTTTGTACAGGTCAGCTGCCCAGTCAAGGCTTTGTGTATATCGTTTCATGTTTTGCTAAATCAAACTACTACGATAAGTTTCATTTGTGTGTTTCTTTCTTTTTTTTTTCTAGGTCTTCTCTGACATTCTCCTCACTACCTGAAGTATTCTTAATATATTAATATGTGTGTTATGGGGAGAAATATATTTTTTTTACATTCCCTAGTTAGCAAACAGTATTCTTTACTGTAGGACTTCTCAAGGCCTTTAATATGCTAATAAACGTTGCCAATATTCCAAAGGCCTGCAGACTATGAAGAGTTTGTCTAACTTAAATAATCTTGGGAGGTAAGTTATTTGCCCAAGATCACGTGATCATGCAGCTTAATTAGTGATTCCACTATGCCGGCCTCTGGGTTCTCAGTTCAGAATCTATGCCATGCCATATTGACTCTGATTTCTCTAGCAGTCATCTGTCTGTTCAGTTTGATCAAAATATTGTTTGAAAGTCAGGCAATCATAGAAAGAAGATGGCATTGAAAAGGAATTGAGATGCTGTAAAGAAATAGAGTTGCTTCTCAGCTTCTGTACCAGTTGGTAATTGAAAGTGAGAGCCTTCTGAAGAGAGAGGGCTTAAGAACATATCTTCAACTTGATAGCAACTTCTTCAGATGCAGGAGGTTAAGTGTTCTCCAAATCAGTAGCAATGACCAGCTCTAATTTTTCACAAACACATCATTATTCCATATAAAATAACATAATCTACAAGGTTAAAACAGAAATAGACAAGCATACAACAATATGCTTCTCAAAGGGAAACATTTTCTTTTACAACAGATATTTTAGAGAATATTTGTACCAAAGTCTTATAAATCGGCAGAGTGTGATCATTTATACATTTCAAGAAGAGAAAGTAAATGAGAGAAATATCTTGCACAGCAAATGATCCCAGGGAAGAAAATGTTACCTTCAAACTCGCTATCCCTGACACTTCGGGGTTCCTTGGCTGAAGACCCTAGTCCACTATGCAAATTAGAAAAAGATACATCTCCTGGGCTGAAACAACCTTATAGGTAAGGCATCTCTTCTTCCAGGAGAGCCCAGCCCTCTTTAGGGCTGAGAGCTTGGTGAGCTGAACTCAGGCTGGATTCTAGCCCCACCTCCTCCTTAGCTGGGTGCCAAAGTGCAGTGAACTGCAGAACAGATGCGCAAGGAGCACTTTCTACAAGGACTCACTCCTCCTCTTTCTTCTGCTTCTTTCAAACTATGTGTCACGCTCAGGCAGCGAACATAGCACGATCAGGGGCCATTACCACCTAATACATTTTTATGGGCACGGAGTGTTCCATAGATCCCCCACCCACCTTGGGTGCAGATCATATAGCTATAAATTTCTCTGGGAGCTTCCAATTTCTTTGCTATGATGCTACATTCCCCCTCGACCCCGTCGATCCTGTTCTCTGGAATTCTCTTTCGTATTCATCAGCCTTCCCTCTCTCCAAGCTCGCTTTTGGCATAGGCACTCTGACCCTCATAACCCTGCACATATGTAAGGTACAAAGAACTCCCTGGCCACGATCAACAATCAATCAATCAATCCCAGAGGCAGCATTGAATTACCACGGTTTTATTCCCACCATCATTCTCCCTCGCCTTTATCCTTCCTCTCCAAGTGTAAAGAATCTTGATATTGTTGGGAAAACAGATGAATGGGTTCAGTTAGCAGAGATATAATACTCGTGGTATTTCTTTGGGAGATCTGAGGGCTAAAGTGCAAAGGAGGCCCTCTTTTAGGTCAAGGAGTGGCACATGAGCTATTTGCTTTAAAAGGTATTGTGAGAATTAATCAAAATGAAACACAGGTTTGCATTCTCTTGGGGAGAGGTTAGATCCAAAATGAGGTCGACCTGAGACTAAATCTTCGTTTGGTTGCAGACTGCATGGGAATGGACCAGATGCTCCATCTTGCTGCTGTTTCCTAAACTGAAAAATGGGATCGAGAGCGCCCCCCACTGGCTTTGTTGTGGAACGAAACCGACACCGAGTCTAGCGGGAGGATGTTGGCTTCCCGGCCTGGCTCTCTCTCTCCCCTCTAGCTTCTCTCTGGCATTTCCTTTGTTTTGACCTTCCCTCTTGCCAGTGGCATCTCTCATCTTCGTCTGCCTTCTCTTCTGTCTGTTCTCCCACCTTCCCAAAAGAAGGTGTTATCTTTTTGCGACCTGGTTCTTTACAGGATTTTCTTTTGCAGGATGATGTCACAGCCTTTCCCCTCCTGTGAATAGAACCATTTTGATCAAGACAAAACCACCATGGGATGCCAGGAAAGGTCACCTGGAGCTGCCTTGTGTGGAACCAGCCCCACAAAGAGACCGCCCTTCATGAAGAACTTTTGAATTGAAAAGAACGTTTCTATTCATCGCGGCATCTTTCCCACATAACAAGGGGGAAGTTGAAAGGCTCACACCTGAACTCAAGGAGCATCACACTCTGCATAATTTGCTTCACTGTAACCCTAGAACAGTGAACTATTCCTCGAAAAAGGCTTTCATGGCCATTTCAAGAGAAATGCCTTGCAGCTGATTAAGAAACTGACCCAGACATAGAGCAAGGGATGAGCTTTCCTGGGTGATTTCCCCCCTAGGGTTACTGTCCTTGGGTCAGTGAGAAGCCATTTATGTTTAATAACTTTATACTGATTAAGAGAAAATAACATTCTACCCTATCCATCTCCATCTCCATTCAATCCTCAATTCAGACCTTGCAGGTGAACAAATTTAGTGTTTTTTCATAGCATTAAAAGGTTTTCCTTTTCTTGCAATTAAAAACGTGTATACCATGGATTGAATATCTGGACTTCATTATACAGATCTGTGAGAGGAATGAGACTGCATCAGCGTTGAACTGGAAGAGAATACTGTTTTTCATTCCTGTTTCTACCTCTGTCCTAGTTTCTTTTCTCTTTCTGCCCTAGACTCGTCTCTCATCTTGGC
The DNA here is from genome assembly GCA_006410935.1 of Redunca redunca. Taxonomy (NCBI): domain Eukaryota; kingdom Metazoa; phylum Chordata; class Mammalia; order Artiodactyla; family Bovidae; genus Redunca; species Redunca redunca. The sequence continues at coordinate 55,756 of SJYQ01000066.1, forward strand.
CCCACCAGATACTCTGAATTATGGTAAGCCCATCTGACAAAGCCCTGGCAAAGCACAACTGCCTTTCCAAGAATTAACATCTTCCTATGAGTTTCTATGTCAATTCAGAGTTAAATTGGTAAATCCCAGCATTTTTACTCAAAAGCTGTTGATTTAAATGTATTTATAGAGCAAACATTAAAACTATCCACTGTCGGATGGTCTCGTGTACATATGCACACTTAGACACCTCAACAACCCAAGCTGACCTGTCAGTAGAGATGGCTGCTACATTCTACGAGTCCTCAATACATTAAAAGTGCTCTACACAAAAAAATAATGACTGCCAGAATTATAATAATTAGTACCTGTTAAAGGAAAGGGAAAAAAGACACTCCTACCTTATAACAACTTACTGAAATCAGCATGTCCAATTTTCTAAGACTCAGTGCTGAGAAAAAAATCCCACCCTAGATTGATACGGTGTAGCTGTCTTGGTGACTCTTGCCAGCCCAGTGATATTGACAAATGGCTTTTAGATTTCCTATAAGAAGGAAGCAATCTTCTCTGGGATTCCTAAAGGGAGATGAGCTAGAAAGTAGACTATCCCAGATTTTAATAATTTACTTCCTAGGTTTGAGGTCTGAATTTCCTTTTCTAGTTTAATTTGGTTGTTTGATTCTGTTTTTGAATTCAGAGTAAAATACACTCATCTGTCAGGATTAAGCCATATTCTTTCTCTTTCTGTGTAGATGTTCATTTCAGTCCATCCCTGAAGACTCTGCAAGCTTTAATTCTCTAATATGTTTACTATAATGTAGGTATCCTACTTTCATTTTTCACTTACAGAAAACAGTATTCAGTATTCTCTACATTTACAAATGTAGAGAATGATTTAATGGAGAAGCCAGGCTTGATTCCCTAGTCTCTACCCCTGTTCTCCCTTTTGGTTCACAACGAGGTTTTATAAAATAAAAAATGTATTAAAATAATATACTTAGTAGATAGCGAACACAGTCACAGAATCCTAACCACACAATTTAAATTGACAGCAGTGGGATTTCTTTATATACAAGAGTCAAGGAAAATTATCAAATTGGACTCAGGGTAAGTTCAGGGCATTAACATTCAGAAACACTTTGATATTTGCAACAGAAATGGACTAAGGACCTCTTAGTTTACCTCGTAAACTCATCTCTCTTTTCTCTTGATTTCAAAATAAGGAGCTCAATGTCTTTGCTTCATCTTGCAGGGCTTATTAGCTGGCTAATGGACCATCTTTGCATGGTTTCATTTTTCTCATATTTCATTCAATGCACAAGATTTCTGTATTGCCAGTTGCTCTCTGGAGAACATCAGTTTCTGAGGTTTTTCCTTCAAAAACACAAAAGTATTTATGTCTCTTCTCTGTTTGCCAGAAATTGCATAACTTTCAGTCCCCTAGTCACTGATTATGCCTAGTCCACTAAAACAGGCCCTGCACTTGGCATCTATTCTCCCTGTATTCTCAGCTAAGTGTCAAGGGCCAGTGGGACACTGTGTACCTGAAGCCACAGGTCTCCGTGGTCCACACTGACGGCTTCCTCTGTCTTGTTGAAGCACAGGGCATCCCTTCCCCCATTTGAATGGAAACCTTCACCTGAAAGTCTTCTCACTGTCTCTTCAGAGCTTCACTGACACCCAAAGCCATTCCATATTCCTTGGAATGTGTATTTGAAGCAATTGATGGGAGAGACAGAGCGGCTTTCTCTCTCTTTTATAATCCTCCATGATAATTAAGTTCATTATGATTTCACACACAGGAATCTAGAATATTCTGAGAAGTTCTCAAAACATGCTTTTAAATGAAAATGTCAAGATCAGTGAGAACCAGTGTGTGTGTGTATGAGAGAGAGAGAGAGAGAGAGAGAGAGAGAGAGAGAGAGAGGGAGGGAGATCTACTTACCAGCAGCCATTTCTGAGAACATATGATTTTGGCCAGGCATATTAGTAAGCATCACATGGAAATAAATGAATCATGACCCTGAACTCCAGGACTTTAGAATTAGTTTGTAGTTAGGAATCCTGCCTACAACAAGTTGTTTTCCTGGTTGCAAGCCAATGAGTAATATGTCACCCAAATTCAGGTAAACACAATTTTGTCAGAGGTCAAAAAGAATGTATAGCTATTTCTTGGGAAATGACTCATTGCCTTCTCAAGGCAGATAGGAATAAGGCCAAAGTTAGAAAAAAATGGAGTATATAAAACTCCAGTCTTAAAGGCATTGAATAGTAGAAAGATTACTGAGCTAGGTACCCGAATTAGAAATTCTAATCTGTTCCTGTCATGGAGGAGATACATGTATTCAATGAGTAAGAGAAGAAAAGTCTCTCTCTTTCTCTCTCTCTCTCTCTATATATATATATGTATGTATATAAATATTATAAAAAATTATATTATTTAAATTATTTAAATAATTGTATAAAATAGAGTGATCTACAAATATTAAAATATTAGCTATTATCATAGAACTTTTGGAAACTTGAATGCTCAAGAAAACTACTAAATCAGCTGGGGTTTTCTTCACTACATATTGATAAGCAAGCAAAGAAAACACAAGAAGCTAGAAACTAGTAGCTAACAGCTGGGCTGTGTGTCAGTAATAATTAAATAAGGTCACTATGAGACTGTGATGCAACTGGACAAAGCAAGGTCACTCTAATTATGCCTGAATATATGGCAAAGTCAAGGATATCATACAGCCACAAAAATAATCAAATATCTTCCTCTATTGGTTAATATCAGTGACAAGGAAAGAAACACAGCTTCATTTCTTCCATCTCCTAATAAAACCCATTAAAATATTCAATGGCCTAATGACCCTGTTTCAAGAGAGCATGCAGCGTCAAGACCCTCGCTTTCCTAAGCCCTTTCCAATATCCAACAAAAGCATAGACCTTATAACAAGCCTAGCTCAACACCCCCTCAATAAGAATGTGTTTCTCTGTGCTGCAAAGAGTTAATATAACTTGGACTACAGGTATATTCTCTGTGCCTTTGGCTGAGACGTTAAAAAAATACACAGTATATATAACTTTTTAAACAAAATAAGGCTCATGATTAAAGCTATTTTAAAAAAAATTCTCATTTTATCATTCTTTGTAAAGATTTTTTTTTTTTAGTATCCTATCATACATATGCTATTCACTTTGAAAATATATACAATGTAAGTATTATACAAAATTGTTATGCTTGCCAATTTATAAAGTATGCTATGAAATTTTCTACTTTTTCTCCCCAACTTTATTGAGACATATAGATATATAACTGAGTTAAAGTGTACAATGGAGTGATCTGATACATCTACAATTGTCCCTTGGTATTCTCAGGGGACTGGTTTAAGGACCCACTAAAGACACCAAAATTCAAGGATACTCCATCCCTTATATGAGCCACCTTGGTGGCTCAGACAGTAAAGAATCTGCCTGCAATGCAGGAGACCTGGGTTGATCCCTGAATTGGGAAGATCCCCTGGAGAAGGGAACAGCTCCAGTTTTCTTGCCTGGAGAATTCCATGGACAGAGGAGCCTGGCGGGCTCCAGTCCATGGGGCTGCAAAAAGCCCTTATATAAAATGACACATTATTTACATATAACTTAAGAACATTCCCCCTTATACTCTAAATCATCTCTAGATTGAATATAATAATGAAAAAAATCTAAATGCTATGTAAATTAGTTGCAAATACAAATGCAAAGCTATGTAAATAGTTGCCTATGTGTGGCAAATTCAAATTTTGATTTTTGAACCTTTCTGGAATTATTTTTGATTTTTGGTTGATTGAATCATGAATGCAGAACCACAAAGGGTTGATTGTATATATTGTATATATATGTCGGAAGAGTCAGACACGACTGAGCGACTGAACTGAACTGAACTGATATATCTATTCTGGGAAATGATTACCATGGTAAGGTTAGTTAACCTCCATTTCCTATACTGTTATCATTTGTATGTGTCTGGTGATAATATTTAAGATCTACCCTTTTAAAAACTTTCAGTATATAATGCAATACTATTAATTATAGTCCTCAAGCTATGCATTTAGATCCAGAATTTACTTATCGCTGGAAATTTGTACACTTTGACCAATGTCTCTCCAGTTCCCCCACCCTCCCACCTCCTGACAACCATCAATCTACTCTATTTCTATGAGTTTTTTTTTTTAAGATTCCACAAGTGGAAACATGCGGTATCACAAAATTTTCTTAATATAGTTTTATTCATGCAACAACTCTGTAAAGTAAATATATATATATAACTACACAGGTAGTTTTCTCATTTAAAAATGAGAAAATTAAAATGTAGTTAAAAAAATTACAGCATACCAGCAACTGATAAGGATTGGACTTCATTCAATGTAATTTAGTGTTGTTGATGCCATTCAATCAAACTTTTCTCCTTACTTTAAAATTCTTCAGGATCTAGCTTGCCTTTTTGTACACAATATGTATTAACATCTTTGTTATATTATTATAGCTTTATTGGTGGCTCATAAATCTGGTATTTCATAAACCTGATCATTCCTTTGCAAAGGTTTAAGATCTCAAGTGTGGCAATATGATTGGTTGCATTATGTGAGCAGTGTAGAGGTTAAGAGAATAGACTTGGGTGTCTAACAGCTCAGGTTAGAATCCTGGTTCCACTAAGGCTTGGCTGGCCTTGGACATTTTTTAAAACATATTTGTGCCTTAGTTCCTCATATATAAGTCTATGTTCGATGCAGTATACAGGATGCTTGGGGCTGGTGCACGGGGATGATCCAGAGAGATGATATGGGGTGGGAGGTGGGAGGGGGGTTCAGGATTGGGAACTCATGTACACCCGTGGCGGATTCATGTCAATGTATGGCAAAACCAATACAGTATTGTAAAGTAAAATAAAGTAAAAATAAAAATTAAAAAAAAAAGAATAGAGTTAGTGGCAGTTTTTATAAGATTGCTGCTATATTAATTAATTTTAAAATATACATCTGTTTAATATAGTAAAATTTTCCATTTGGGACAGAAAATTCTATTTCAGAAGTCATTGTAAATTGTCTCGTAGCTAATCACCAGTTCAGTCTAGTAGTTCAAACGTTATTCCTGGAATTCTACATCCCAGGTGTATCACATTTACTGAGTGACTCAGCTGCTGCTCAGGTTCATATCTCCGTCCAAAGAAGGAACATAAATGTCCACTTGCCACAGGGCGAGAGTCACATTATTTCTGAGACCTTAGATCCTGTAACAGTGAAGTGAGTGAAAATATTAGTCACTCAGTAGTGTCCAACTCTTTGCGATCCCGTGGACTAGAATCTGCCAAGCTCCTCTGTCCTTGGGATTTTCCAGGCAAGAATACCAGAGTGGGTAGCCATTCTCCTCCAGAAGATCTGAACCCAGAGATCAAACCCAGGTCTCCTGCATTGCAAGCAAAATCTTAATCGTCTCAGCCACCAGAGAAGCCCTAGCTCCTCTACAAGTCCTGAAGGAAACTGTCTAAATAAAGGAGTCCAAGATGAGTCCCAGCATTCCTGCACTGTGGGTGCAGTACTGGGATGCACTCACAAATTAAGATAAATAGAGAAAGATAAACAACAACAAATCATTTTTCAGGCTCAAGTAGTGTTCTAGTGTTTGCTGGAGGAATACATTGGTATACACATCAGGCTTACTGCTGATTTCAGCATTGATTATTCTTAATTAATGAACTTTAAACATATTAGAATTATGCCACACAATGCAGGCCCTATTTTCAATGTCACATTAAAAGAACTATTTGAAGAATATGAGTCTTAGGAAATAAGAACACTTATGTATTAAGTTAATCCTAAAAGCTAATCCTCACCTTGAGGTATGCTCGTTAAATATAGTTCAGAGAAGTAAAGAAAGTTTAGTGTTATTTGTAGTAGTCTGTATAATTGACTTCCATTTATATGAAGCAAGGGAGTCAGTTTTTTTTTTTTAATGTGTGTTACTACCTGTAAAACATCCTATGTGGGATTTTGAAATAAAATATTAAAGGGAAAATCAAGGAAAAATGTAAAAATAGGTTCATTTAAAGGATGATGACAAATTGCACCATCATGATGGTACATTTCATTTATTTATGTTACCAAACAGATTTTGTCTCTGACCACCAAAGCCTACAATACCTTCACTTCCAACCTCCATGTCCAGGGCAGGTACACACCGTGCAAGCAAAGGCCGGTTCTGATGGAGGGTGAGAGCACGCACACTGGAGGTGCTGGTGTTGCATTTTGATGGCCATAATGTGCACTGTAGAGATATATATATTTATATACATGTTTGTGTGTATGTATATATATATATAATGTATTTTTAGGTTGTGTATATAATGTGAGCTTTATAAATTTGAAAATTGCAACAATGACTTGGCCAATGTCATGTACCTAGAAAGTCATAGGACTTGACAGTTCAATGCCCAGAAACAGGAATTACTGTAAATACAGCATTATTTCCAAGAATCCTGGAAAACTTGATTGCATTATTCATGTAAATAAAAGAATTTTATAATTAGAATAACCAATTAAATAGTTTATTAAATTTCTATTGAGACTATTAAAATAGCTGGAGTGTTCATCCAAAGCTTTTTTTTCTTCCCCCTTTTGCATTGTCTGTCAGAAATGAAGAGATTTCCCTTACTCTATTCCCTTCTGCCTTGAATAGAGCAAAGCCTTTTGCCTGGAAAACAATTTGCCTAAGAAGGCAGTCTTCTGAGGCCAAAAACTTTGCCGAAGGCCCTGAAAGAGTGAGGCTTCTTTATTATATACTAAAGAAATTGCTATTATAAATGCAATACTACAATTCCTCAATTTAACCATTAGAGCTTTCCCTCATTTTACTCAAAGGAAATAATTTCTGTGAGCAAAGTACTTTAGTGAATCCTTGTTTATTTGAAGACTATTTTTCAAGACTATAGACTCTGAAAAGAAACCAGTTTATGAAGAGTAAATATTTTTAAAACTATGAAATATAAGAATTGCGAGAAATGAAGGAGTATGGTGACCTACATGTCCTGCCTCAATGGGTAACATGGGGCTCATCACCATGCAAGGATGATGGGGGGTGTGGATGTGCCAAGGAACCCAAGGATTGCGGGGCCACCAGAAGTCAGGAGAAAGGGGTGGAACAGATTCTCCTCAAAGCCTCTAGGAGGAACCAACCGGCCCACACCTTGACCCTGAACCTCTAGCCTCCTAAGCTGGGAGAGAATACATTTCTGTTGCTTTAGGTCACCACGCTTGTGGTACTTTTGTGCAGTGGCCCTGGGAAACTAACGTACTAAATAAGCTCACTTAAGACATCAATTTTTTTCCCTTATTCTTTGTGGGAAAAATCCTGAAAACTGAAAATATCAATGATCTTCAATTTCTTATTTGTCTCTAATAACTAAAATCTAATAGACGACATTACTGTTCTTGATTCTACATATTAATGTCTTTTATTAAATATGGTTGAAGTATAATTTGTACACTTAGACAAGCCACATTTCCATTTTCTAAGTCTTGATGTCACTTAGGAATTTGGAAATTATCAGGAAATCAATTAAAGCACAGGTTTACAAATTTGGAATGATAATTCATAGAGCAATGGAATTTAATACAAAATATCCAATATTCCATACTTAACACTTTGTCTTAAAGACAGGTAGCCAACTCAGCTGAGGGGATTTCTGCACTGTGTAGCTGTGATACTGGGGGACTCGGGAGACTCTAGAGCCCACCTATGGGAATGGAAATATGTTCTCCCCAATTTTAGCCATGAGAACTTGAATAAGTTAATTAACCTCTCTATGCCTCAATTCTCATTTTCATAAATACGGAAATAATAGCTGTCTCATTGGATGGTGTGGTTTAAATGAGTAAGAACATGTAAATCACTTAAGGACAGTGTCCAGCGTGGATTAAGCTTTGAAATTTAATATTATTGGAGTGATGATATAATTTACTTTCAACTGTAAAAAGTGCATGAAACTGCTTTAATAAACCTGGATGATATAAGCTAAATGTCTGTGGTAAACTGAAACATGGGATAACGGAAATGCTAATAATTCTGTGAGCTTCCCTGGTGGTTCAGTTGATCAAGACTCCACCTGCAAAGCAGGAGACCCCGGTTCAATACCTGGGTTGGAAAGATCCCCTGAAGAAGGGAAAGACAACCCACTGCAGCATCCTTGCCTGGAGAATATCATGGAAAGAGGAGCCTGGCAGGCTATAGTCCATGAATCACAGAGTCGGAAATGACTGAACAATCTTCACAAAACAAAATCATGGCCTGAAAAAATTCATCACAAAGGGCCTAATATAATTTTGAATAATTTTTAATGAACTTACCTAGAAAGTCTTTATGTATTTCCAAGTCTACAGTTGCTTCTGTAATTCTGAAATCTAAACAACTCTGAACCTGAAAGGTTGTGAAAGCTTGTTGATTACTTCCTTTTGTTTTTCATAAAATTGTGAACCTGTGAACTTAACTTGGCAACTTTTTGTCTTTAATTATCCCACTTAGAAAGAACACTGTTATATTCCATAGCCTGAAATATTAATGTATTTAATACAAGGGACAGTAAAGTTTAGATGTACTGTTTTTCCTTTTTAAAATCAGAAATACTCTAAATTCAAAACATACCTTTCTGCAAAGCTTTCTGCTAAGAAAATGCAGATTTGTGTTTATTTAAACTCAACCAAATATTGTTAAAATTCTATTCCACATATTGACCAATTTATTAGGCACTTTAACATGTAATCATAGACATAAGCTATGTGTGTCAGATAGAGAGTAATACTGGAGGAGAGAAACACATAAGCTTTCATCTGTGATAGGAAGCACATTGTCTAGCTGTTCAGTGGAAACACAAACTCTAAAGTTTGGACATGAGAACTTATCAGGGAGGGCTACTGAAAAGAGAAGACATTTGACCCAAGGTTTGAAAGGTGACTCGGATTTTATTAAACAAAAAAGTAGAAGAGGGTACTTTTGATCTCAAGGATTGTAACATATTTGACATGTTCAAGGCATGCCAAGTGGAGCGACCAAAGCAAAGAATGATGACAGGAGGCAGTAAAATCTACTGAAAAGTTAAATTTCTGATGCCTGGAGGAGAGAAATATTATTTTAACTCTTTAAAAAGATAATTCTTTCCCCTGTTATTGAGGAATGAAAAAGACAGTTTTAGGTAGACATCCTGTGAGAAATATTTTTTTTCCAATAAAATTGTGTTTTCTGAAAGACAGAATACAGCCTTGTTGATTTGATATTTTGAGATCAAAGAGAGAGTTAACAAATAGACAGAACTTTAAAGCCTGTGGGCAACGTCACTTCATGGAAGATATGGGATACTGAATATAGAGCTTTGTCCCGCAGGATGGCGAGATCGTAGAGTAATGAACTCATCTGCTGCTGTGATCAGTGTCAGTCAGCCTTTGAAGACCAGGAGGTAGCCTTCTGTTTCTCTAAAGATTAGAGTATCCCTCTCCTAGCTGTGAGTGCAGTGTGTAGAATAGGAGGTGATTTTTCTTTTCTACCGGGGAAGTTTGGACGTGGACAGCCCAGGTAGCCTTACCATCCCAGGTGCCAGTGTCTCATAGAGTGTAAGCTGATTGGATGAGGGAAAGTAAGACACCTTATGTATTAGTTGAACTTCTTTGGGTTTTAAGAATTGGGAAACAAACCAGCATTAATAAAAGTAATCGTTGTGGGTATGACCTTTGAATATTGAGCGTAGAAATCAAGCATCTCAAAGAATCCCAAAGCTGTGTGCTATATGACCTCAGAAGGGATTGCCATGGGGAATCAGCAAACCCAGACAACATTTTCTTCCTATTTCTTGTCTCTTAGTTGTTTGTATCAACTTTTTTTGTTTTGTCAAGGCCAACTGAATGTCTCTGCTTCTCACTTCTCAGCCTTCATGGTAGAAGATGACTATGTCCAAATGGCAAGTTTCTCACCACAAGACACACAAAGGACTAACTCATTTCCTCTGCATTCTCTTCCCCAAATTCAGAGAGTTTAATTGATTAGTTCAGCCAAGTTGGCCCTGGTGGAAACCCCTGGACTAGTCAGAGCTGGCCTGGTGCCTGTAGAGTAAGGTAGAATCACGTAAATACAGCTGTGAGTTCACACTTATGTCAGACTTATGTCAGAGGGAGCAGAGCATTTGCAGTGGTCAGAGACCTAGAAAGACATCTTGAAAAATATCTACTCAAATCATTTTATTAAATTCTTTGGTTCTTTGGATGGTATGGGGGAAGTAATATTAAAAATACAGTTTATCTTTTGCCAGATTCTCACTCTGTATGTAAGTAACCTGTTGGGCAAAGTTGGTGTCACCCCCCGTTTTCGTGGCAGACAGACCTGGGTGCCACTCTGGCTCTATAATTTTGAGATGTGTATTTCTGACCAAGTTCCTTAGTCCCTTCTGGTCTCTCAGTCTTCTCAACTGTAAAATGAAAATGATCACACCAACCATACATGTTTGCAACATGTATAAAACAGAAAAGTACAAATAAAACCAGAAAAATAGTGAGCGCAGTACCTGACAAAAAGGAGGTGCTGATAGTATTGTTTATTTAGCATATCCACCATTATTTAAGTAAGTTATTAAACCAAACCCATTATTAACATCGGTGTCACATTGATTGATATCCCCATGGTCAACCTGTCAGGTCCACATATTCTAATGAGATGTTGTGTTTGGATCAAGCTAACTCTCCTGCTCATCTATCCTGCCACAACATTTTTCCATATACAAAGGAAAAACTGCAATGAAAATGAAAATTCACCTTGGCAGGTAAACAGAGGACATCATTCATATTATCTGATTAAATGTTATTTAGAAAGTCAAAAGCATGTTGTCAAAATTCATCTAGAAACAAGAATTCCCAATTCATATTGACTCGTTGACATTATCATCAAGGGATCAAGTGATGACCCTTTGCTAGATGAGCTCAATCCAGAGCAAGAAGGAGGTAACATGGAGTAAAAACTTTTAAATTTTTTAAAATTCATTTTGTATTGAGGTATAACCCTTAAAATACAGTAAAACTGTGAGACTGAAAAGAGGAAATATTTGAAAAGTTGGAAGAGGCTGTGTTGTGGTCGTTTCAGGTGAACAGCGAAGGGATTCAGCCATACACATACATGTATTCATTTTCTCCCAAACTCCCCTCCCACGCAGGCTGCCAAGTAACATTGAGCAGAGTTCCATGCGCTAGGCAGTAAGTCTTTGCTGGTTACCCATTTAAAATACAACAGTGTGTATATTTCTATCCAAAACTCCCTAACTTTCCCTTCACCCCATCCTTCTTTAAAGGGAGAATGTCTTTTACACCCAATAAGCTTTGAGTTGTCACTCCCCACCCCTCCAAAAGAATGAAAGAAGAAGAAGAGTAAAAGATAACGTAAGGCATAAAGAGTGGCTTCTGTTTGCTTTGTGCTCCAGGACGCAGTCAGGACAAGTCATCAGGTCTTAGAGTGAGTTTTCTAGTTACCGTGGATGATGCATTGGGTCGACGGTGGTGACGGATTGTTGGTATTAGTGGACCTGAGTGTGATTAATAAGGCTGCTCTGTATCTGACAGAGTGGGAATGGCACCACTAAAAATTGAATGGAGGCAATCCTACTAAAATCTGTTAGAGATGCTCCTTGGGGGGAAAAATAAAAGTACAGGGGAAGTACCAGGAATAGAAGCATCAGCTCACCAGCTGTAGCCACACAGATCAAAGCAAGATGGCAAGGTCCCACTAAACAGAAGAACCTTCTGCTTCTCACTTGGTCTTCTTAAAAATGAACAAGCTAGATTTCTTCCCTCCTTCCACAAAGGCATACATTTATTTATAGCAGGACTGTATATGTACCAGTCTATATATTTGTGTGAACTGTTACCTGTGTGGATGGGAGAAGAAAATCAAGCCAATAATACATTTGAGTACATTTTTGTTTTTAAAAGGTGTTAAGTGACAGATTTAAAGTAGAGAGAGAAAGAGGGCAAGAGAGAGCGAGAGAAGGAGTCGATCTTTAGTCTATTAACAGATGTGTTTAACATTTAGATACTAGAGCCAGGGTTTCATATGACACAAAATGAAAATATATTCTCTTATGACAATATATCTTTCATCACCATTAAAATACAATAAAACTGTATGGCGGAAAAGAGGAAATATTTGAAAAGTTGAGTGAAGCTGTGTCATATATTTAGAGTTAGTATCTGAGAGTTATGTTTCTGATTAAGGCTGTATCAGGAGACTTTAAAGAAGTAAAATATACCTTTGGACATCTCTCTGAGCTTCAGAAAATGGAATGTGTGCTTCTAAAATCAAAGGCAACTATTTATATTGATAGTTTGTCTGGAAAGACTATCAGCACAGAGCCTGCTACTTTGCTGGAGGGCAGAGTAGCGGGGCCTTAAAAGGTGCTATTACTGATCAATTGCCTTGTATAATCAATGTGGACTTTTGAGAAATGTCAATACTATCTCTATGCAATTGCCCCTCAGGGGTGGTGGAGTCTTGTAGAGCAAAACCTTTAGTGACAATATTATCATTCATAATGAGGATCTACAAGATGCTAGATGAGTTTCTATTTGTTCTAGATAAAGTAAACACAACTTTTATTTGTCCAGACCCTTAATTCTAAGCAGACTTTCTGGAATATTTTCCTTTCATAGATAATTATTATTTTATTATGTCTACTTAATCTGTTTTTTAATTTTTAACCTGTTTTTTAAATTGCAGTTAGGATAATTTATCAATGGAATTAATCTATACCTATATGACACTTTACAACTTACTGCTTTGTATATGTAATTTCATTTGAGTGTCACAACTTTTTGAAATATGTTGGGCTCTTCTGATATTCGTACACACCCTTCCCAAGTTATTGAAGTCTTGGAGAAGGAATGGAGAAAAGTTGAAGATTTGTATGCTCAGTGATGGGAATAATCTAATATGTGGACGTCGTTTCAAGGGTAAATTAAATAATGGGAGAAGTAAGATTTTATTTCTATGTTTTCACCTTTCAAATGGTTATTTCACCATTTTATAGATGGAATTCTTTTTTTTGCTTAATGATGGAGCTTTGATGCTAACTCATTGTACCTGGGGTATAATATTTTCTTATAGATCTGGCACGTTTAATAAAAATTTTATGCTTATTGTTCAATCATAAGGGAAATTAACCCTGAATCTTCATTGGAAGGACTGATGCTGAAGCTGAAGCTCCAGTACTTTGACCACTTAATGCAAAGAACCAACTCATTGGAAAAGACCCTGTTGCTGGGAAAGATTGAAGGCAGGAGAAGAAGGGCTGGCAGAGGATGAGATGGTGAGATAGCATCACTGACCCAATGGACATGAATTTGAGCACACTTTGGGAGATACTGGAGGACAGAAGAGCTGGGTGTGCAGCAGTCCATGGGATCACAAAGAGTCAAACACAACTTAGCAACTGAACAGCAACTTTTTATTCACTTATTTGCTCATCTATTTGTGAACACAATTATAAAACTCATTCTTGTCAAATACAACCCTTCCGAACAGTAAGAACAGACTGAATCAACATGCAGCGGAAGGTTTTTATTAAACACCAGTTTTAAAGATACAAGCAGATTCTGCCAAAAAGTTGTCCATGTATCAAACTGAGGTATGCACTCATTTTTTAAAACACATTTATGTGCTTTATTAAATCTATAATAGTTGATATGTATTTAATGCTCCAAGTGATATACAAAGATTTACTTTAAATTTTTTAAATAAAGGTATTAAAAGCATGATTCTAAAAAAATTAAAAAATACCTACCTACCATACACCAACTATCAATAAGTGTCTATATTTATAAATTAAATTCTTGATTTCCATGTCAGCACTAAATGCTGATGCACCCTCGTGCTACAGTTACTATGAAAGCAACTTGACTCTGCTAACATTCAGGGATTTACTATATACACAAAAGAAGAAGCTGGAAGGTAGAGCACACGAGGTGCCCACCAGTCTCACTCTGGTCCCCTTCTGTGCACCCGCCATGGTGACCCCGGCATGCTGAGGCTGAGGTACTATGTGTAAGTCTGGAAAAGACTTGGTCCGAATGTCCAAGGTGGTCAGCATGTTCATTCCAATCTAGGTGAGTGTGTAAGCTGGTCTTAGTGTCACCAGGAACAGACCCACACCTGTACAAAGACTAACCTGGTTTCTCTTTTTTTCCCTACATCACAATCCCTTAAATATGCCCACAGCTGTGCTGGCTTAACAGAAATCAAGACAATAGCTACAGATGCAAAATCAGAGAACCAACATGAGCTAGGAAAGCCCAACATGGCAACAGTTAACTGCTCTGAACCAGTTCCAGTCCGACCGGGAGCCCAGCACCTATGCAGATGAGACTCAATGTTCAGAAGCTGCCTTTTTGCCTCATTCCGTGCAAGGATCACTGCCCAAATGGAGGACTTGCACTTTCCTAGACACGATTAGTGCTGTGTGCAAAGGAGAACAAAGTGCTGTGCATGTTCTGGTTGTTTCTGGAAATTTCCACCCCCTTGTCAGAATGCTGGTGGCATACCCACCTCTTACCCCTTACAAGTTTCCCACTTCCTTCTTTCAGGGGGAAGGGGTCTTTAAAGGACTAGCTCTCCTTTCCCCATCCTCAAGCTACAAATAGAGTGTCTACCACTTCCTTCCTTTGGGGGAAGGGGTCTGTACAGGACTAGCCTTCCCTTCCCCATCGGCCAGCTACAGGTAAAGTTTCTGCTCCACTTTGCTGAACCTGGTTTCATTCAACTGGCCCACGTGGCACCAGGCAAGAAAAAGCTCAGTTGTGGTCCCACTCGATTTGAGAAGGTTGTTAATGATACTATTGGTCACCTATTTCTCTAAGGAAAAGTTTTCTTGGAAAAACTACTAATCCTCAAGCAAACAGTAGGATTCCAGGTTGATTTGTGCCATGTGGAGGTGAGGCAAGTAGTGGAAGAGAGGCTGGTACAGAAACTCAAGCTCCCATTGTCCTTGCCATCTCCAAGTAACCTGCAGCTTAGAATGTCACTGCCAAGGGCCTGCCCAGTGTTCATGACTTCTGACACGGTATGTAAATACAGGGAATGGGAGCAGAGCCTAGTCTTAAAGGGTGCCTCCTCAGCCCACAGGCAGCCCTCTCTGCCCCTGGATGTTTGGGCAGCAAGAGTCCCTGTGACATAGCTTAGAGACTGGTTGCCCATCAGCTTTAGCAAAATTGTTTTCTTTGGAGTTCTACCACTCACTGACTGAAACCTCTTGGACAAGTCACCTAAAGCTTTGAACTTTAATTTCTTCATCTAAAAAAAAAAAAAAAAAAGGTAATAATAAGGCACATTATTTTGTTGGAGGAAATAAGTATCATATTTTAAAATGAGTAAACCCCATAAGTGGAATCTATTAATTTATCATTAGCATGCATGTATAAAATGTTTACATTTATTTCTCCAAAGGTTAGTCTAGTATTTTCCCTCACTGGATGTTTGCTTATTGCATAAACCTACACGATGGTGACTGCAGCCATGAAATTAAAAGACACTTACTCCTTGGAAGAAAAGTTATGACCAACCTAGAAAGCATACTGAAAAGCAGAGACATTACTTTGCCAACAAAGGTCTGTCTAGTCAAGGCTAAGGTTTTTCCAGTGGTCACGTATGGATGTGAGAGTTGGACTGCGAAGAAAGCTGAGTGCTAAAGAATTGATGCTTTTGAACTGTGGTGTTGGAGAAGATTCTTGAGAGTCCCTTGGACTGCAAGGAGATCCAACCAGTCCATTCTAAAAGAGATCAGCCCTGGGATTTCTTTGGAAGGAATGATGCTAAAGCTGAAACTCCAGTACTTTGGCCACCTCATGCAAAGATTGACTCATTGGAAAAGACTCTGATGCTGGGAGGGATTGGAGGCAGGAGGAAAAGGGGATGACAGAGGATGAGATGGCTGGATGGCATCACCGACTGGATGGACGTGAGTTTGAGTGAACTCCAGGATATGGTGATGGACAGGGAGGCCTGGTGTGCTGCAGTTCTTGGGGTCGCAAAGAATTGGACACAACTGAGCGACTGAACTGAACACCTAATAAACATGCATTAAATAAATGTTGGGAAAAAAAAGACAACCATCCTTGTGGGACCAAAGGAACTCTTAACAAAATATGCCATCAAATGTATTCTTATTAGATTTAATTCAGTCCTCCTCATTCAGAGTTTTATACTGTGCAACAAGTGGTTGAATTGATCATTAGTTTCCTTGATTCTCACTTTGACCAAGTTTTTATTATTATTATTATCAATTTTTTCCTATTAACTGTATAATGTGCTAGGCTTTATTTGGCACATAGCTGACAGTTTTTGGATTTTTTAGGTCTTTATTTTGCCTTTGAGATCATGAGAAGCACTCTGTGTAATATGAAAGGGTCTCTTTGTAGTGTGTATTTTCATAATACCTAAAAAGAAATAACTTCTTAACTGGCTTGAAAGGGCTAAAGCAGTCCTGTTGAAATTGTGTCTGGAGTCCTGAAGAGCATGGCTGTCTTCCATAAGTGTTGGCACTAGAATGGCCAGTTCAGTTCAGTTCAGTCACTCAGTCCTGTCCAACTCTTTGCGACACCATGGAATGCAGCACGCCAGGCATCCCTGACCATCACCAACTCCTGGAGTCTCCCCAAACCCATGTCCATTGAGTCAGTGGTGCCATCTAACCATCTCATCCTCTGTCATCCCCTTCTCCCCCTGCCTTCAATCTTTCCCAGCATCAGGGTCTTTTCAAATGAGTCAGCTCTTCACATCAGGTGGCCAAAGTATTGGAGTTTCAGCTTCAACATCAGTCCTTCCAATGAACACCCAGGACTGATCTCCTTTAGCATGGACTGGTTGGATCTCCTTGAAGTCCAAGGGACTCTCAAGAGTCTTCTCCAACACCACAGTTCAAAAGCATCAATTCTTTGGCACTCAGCTTTCTTTATAGTCCAACTCTCACATCCATACATGACTACTGGAAAAACCATAGCCTTGAATAGATGGACATTTGTTGGTAAAGTAATGTCTCTGCTTTTCTATATGCTGTCTAGGTTGGTCATAACTTTCCTTCAAGGAGTAAGCGCCTTTCAATTTCATGGCTGCAGGCAACATCTGCAGTGATTTTCCCCATCTATTTGCCATGAAGGGATGGGACTGGATGCTATGATCTTCGTTTTCTGAATGTTGAGCTTTAAGCCAACTTTTTCACTCTCCTCTTTCACTTTCATCAAGAGGCTCTTTAGTTCTTCTTCACTTTCTGCCATAAGGGTGATGTCATCTGCATATCTGAGGTTATAGATATTTCTCCCAGAAATCTTGATTCCAGCTCGTGCTTCTTCCAACCCAGGTTTCTCACGATGTACTCTGCATATAAGTTAAATAAGCAGGGTGACAATATACAGCTTTGATGTACTCCTTTCCTATTTGGAACCAGTCTGTTGTTCCATGTCGAGTTCTAACTGTTGCTTCCTGACCTGCATACAGGTATCTCAAGAGGCAGGTCAGCTGGTCTGGTATTCCCATCTCTTTCAGAATTTTCCATAGTTTATTGTGATCCACACAGTCAAAGGCTTTGGCATAGTCAATAAAGCAGAAATAGATGTTTTTCTGGAACTCTCTTGCTTTTTTGATGATCCAGCAGATGTTGGCAATTTGATCTCTGGTTCCTCTGCCTTTTCTAAAACTAGCTTGAACAATTGGAAGTTCACGGTTCACATATTGCTGAATCCTGGCTTGGAGAATTTTGAGCATTACTTTACTAACATGTGAGATGAGTGAAACTGTGCAGTAGTTTGAGCATTCTTTGACATTGCCTTTCTTAGAGACTGGAATGAAAACTGACCTTTTCCAGTCCTGTGGCCATTGCTGAGTTTTCCAAATTTGCTGGCATATTGAGTGCAGCACTTTCACAGCATCATCTTTTAGGATTTGAAACAGCTCAACTGGAATTCCATCACCTCCACTAGCTTTGTTCAAAGTGATGCTTCCTAAGGCCCATTTGACTTGCAGTACTTGGATGAAATCTCAAAACCACAGAATAATATCTGTTTGTTTCCAAGGCAAACCATTCAATATCATGATAATCCAAGTCTATGCCCTGACCAGTAACACTGAAGAAGCTGATGTTGAACAGTTCTATGAAGACTTACAAGACTTTCCAAAACTAACACCCCCAAAATATGTCCTTTTCATTATGGGGACTGGGATGCAAAAGTAGGAAATCAAGAAACACCTGGAGTAACAGGCAAATTTGGCCTTGGTGTACAGAATGAAGCAGGGCAAAGACTAATAGAATTCTGCCAAGAGAACACACTGGTCATAGCAAATACCCCCTTCCCACAACACAAGAGAAGACTCTACAAATGAACATCAACACCGAAATCAGATTGATTATATTCTTTGAAGCCAAAGATGAAGAAACTCTATACAGTCAGCAAAAACAAGACTGGGAGCTGACTGTGACTTAGATCATGAACTCCTTATTGCCAAATTCAGACTTAAATTGAAGAAAGTGGGGAAAACCACTAGACCATTCAGGTATGACCTAAATCAAATCCCTTATGATTATACAGTAGAAGTGAGAAATAGACTTAAGGGACTAGATCTGATGGACAGACTGCCTGATGAACTATGGACAGAGGTTCGTGACATTGTACAGGAGACAGGGATCAAGACCATCCCCAAGAAAATGAAATGCAAAGAAACAAAATGGCTGTCTGAGGAGGCCTTACAAATAGCTGTGAAAAGAAGAGAAGTGAAAAGCAAAGGAGAAAAGGAAAGATATACCCATTTGGATGCAGCGTTCCAAAGAATAGCAAGGAGAGATAAGAAAGCCTTCCTCAACAATCAATGCAAAGAAATAGAGGAAAACAATAGAATGGGAAAGACTAGAGATCTCTTCAAGAAAATTAGAGATACCAAGGGAACATTTCATGCAAAGATGGGCTCAATAAAGGACAGAAATGGTCTGGACCTAACAGAACCAGAATATATTAAGAAGAGATGGCAGGAATACACAGAAGAACTATACAAAAAAGATCTTCACCACCCAGAATGGCCAAGGTTTTTCATCTGGTCAGCTGGGGACAGAGTCCGGGTGAGGATACAAAAGTTGGTTTTTTAGTCCTTTAAATCTAACTGTCTAACCAAACGGTTAGAGGGTTTTCAGGAAGAGTCATAATGAGATCACAGTAACTCATTTCCAGTGTGGTATGTGGCAATATGTGGGATACCACAGAATTGATTCTGTTGCAATTTCCTCCTTGCAAATTCAACCCTGGTTAAATTTTTGAAATGGTAATAGTAGCATTCTCAGTCTCAGTGGAAAGAAATGATTATAATCAAGGATATGTTACCTTTTTTCTAAGTCTGCGGACTGTATTTGTGAAGTTCTCCCCCAAAAGGGTTCATTTTGTTCAAAGAAAGAAATCATTTTTAACATTTTCTGATATCAGTTCATCTCTCATTTTCAACCAGTTCTCTTTATTGTTCATACTTGATGTTACCCAGTATCAGAAATTTTCAGTAGACAGCAAAAAAAAAAAAAAAAAAAAATTAACACACGCTAAAAAAAAAAAAATAATCTGTCAAACTGTCAAAATGGACATGAATCATTCCTAAAGCATTAGCTAGGGTGAGACAAGGGCCAAAAGAAATTGAATTAAAAAGGGAAGGAGGGGCCCTTAAATATCCACTCTTAGGTTAAGAAAAAGACATATAGGAAAGGGAGGGGAAGTCTGTTGTATTCGTGATCTACAGATGGTCCAGCTGAGAAAGAAGAGAGTATTACTACTGAGCTTTCTTAGATACAGTCACAGATTGTTAAGTGGACTAGTAGAATAATCCACTGGACAGATAAACAATAAAAGACATTCTGGAAACCCTGTTATTGTGCAAGATTCTCTTAAGAACCCTGGTGATAATTTGTCAAAGTTGCTCTTAAGACAGTTATATAACTGGCTGGCCATAACTGGACATACTGGGCTTCCCTGTTTCAGCAGTTAAGAACCCACCTGCCTATGCAAGAGACATGGGTTTGATCCCTGGGTCAGGAAGATCCCCTGGAGAAGGAAGTGGCAACCCATGCCAGTATTCTTACCTGGGAAATCCCATAGACAGAGGAGCCCAGCAGGCTACAGTCCATGGGGCTACAAAAGAGTCAGACATGACTTCGTAACTAAACAACAGCAACGACAACAAGTGGACGTAACCAGGAGCTAAAAACTTGCATCTCTGCCCAGAGCATAAGCACCGAAAGTTGGGAGACCTGAAGATTTTTATCATCATGTGTCTTAGACCACTGAGTTTATATCTAAGCATGTGAAAAATAAATAAAGTAAAACTTATTTAAAAAGGGAAGGAAAAAAGTCCCTCTGTTAGGCAAGGGATCTGGTGGTGACATCTCTCAGGACCATTTTTAACAGGAAGTGAGAAAGCAAAATTCTTTTTGTGAACTAGACACAGAGCCAGTGGAGTATGCTGAAATAAGCTGAATATGGCTGACCTTTGAGTTGGACACAACGTTTTATGCCCCAGCAGATGTCAAAAATGTCCTTGAAATAAAGAGCTGACTGGGAAATATCAGCAAGAAAGACTTGATGTTAGAGATAGAGAAGAAGGAAACAGGTAAGCCAAGGTGGGTCAAGAGTGGAGGGGGAAGATGTGGTCTTCAGCACCTGCCTGGACAGGTTGTTTCTGGTGCAGTTTGAAAATCAACAAAAGCAAAAATTTGATCCAAATGAAATGGGGCATTCTTTTTTGTGTAACGGGATCATTTAACTCAACACTGCCCTTCAAACTTGCATTCAGTGAAGATTCCGTACAGCTCTTGAATAGCTCAGTTTTACCTGTGTTGAGCACTGGATTCTAGTGGGTTATGTCTTGCTTCTTACTGCTGCTGAACGTCTCAGCAGAGAATGACATTAGCTGAGATGCTGGGACTGGAATGAGCATCTTACTAAGGTATATATAAATCTGTGACATAAAAAGGAACATCAGACTTTCTTTCTTTTTTCTTTTCTTTTTTTTTTCACCAAGCAGAGCTGCTGACAGATAGCAGGACTTTGTCCAGTCAGCTTGTGACAAGAATGTATTTTCTGAAATGAAGTCAAAGAGAAAATTTGGTCTTCTGTTTCCTTTTTTTGAGGAGGGTACATGTACTGTGGTTATTTGACAGATCAGTAGAATGCCAAATGGTGGACAGTTCAAAAGGTATTGTGAACCTACTAGGAATACTTGTTTTTGGAATCTGTTTTTGATGCCATCTGAATAGTTATGAATTTCAAGGATAAAAATAAATAGTATTTACTGAGATTGTACTGTGGCTCATGACCTAAATCATTAAGGATTTGACATTGATAATGTCATTCTATCATCATAGCAACTCTATCAGTTGATTCTTAGCCTCAATTTATAAATGTTCTAAATTTATGTAAGTAGTAAGTACAATACTGTGATGCTTTTTTCTACCGGATGTCATCAATTGCTTTTCATTTTATCTATAGACTTTATGTTTAAAAGCTACATGTTTATAGAAAGATTGAGCAGAAAGTACAGAGACTTCTTACGCACTCCGTCCCCATCAACACATTGTTTCCCCTGTTACTATTTCATGCCTTGTGAGTGAGTGAAAGTCACTCAGGCATGTCTGACTCTTTCTGACCCCATGGACTATACAGTACGGAATTCTCCAGGCCAGAATACTGGAGTGGGTAGCCTTTCCCTTCTCCAGGGAATCTTCCCAACCCAGAGATCGAACCCAGGTCTCCTGCATTGCAGGCGGATTCTTGACCAGCTGAGCCACCAGAGAAGCCCGTAGAGTGGTACATTTGTTGCAACTGATGCAGGGATGCTTAAACATTACTGTGTTTATCAAAGTTTGTATTAGGGTTCACTCTGTCTTGTACATAGTTCTTTGGGTTTTCACAAGTGTATAATGACATGTAGTCACTATTACAGTTTCATATAGAATATTTTCTCTACCCTAAATACACCCTGTACTAAACGTATTCATTCCTCCCTACCTCCCCTATAGCCGCCAGCAACCACTAATCTCTACCGTCTCCATAGTTTTGCCTTTTCTAGAATTTCATATAGTTGGAATTATTCAGTGTGTAGTCTTTTTCAGTCTGTTATCTTGCACCTAGTAAAATACGTTTAACATTCTCCATGTCTTCTCATGGCTGGATAACTCATTTCTTCTCAGTGCTAAATAATATCCCATGGTATGGATGTAACATAGATTATTTATGCATCACCAATTGAAAGATATCCTTCTTGCTTCCAGGTTTTGGTAATTTATGAATTATAATGGTACCGTTTTTCATCATCTATTTAATTCTGACTTGCATTATCACATTTTTAGCATATCATCTTGAATCATGTGTACCTATGAATACATTTATACACATGACCTTCCCTGGTGCCTCAGTGGTAAAGAATCTGCTTGCAATGCAGGAAACCTCCTGCAATACAGCAGGCCCAGTTTCAACCCCTGGGTTGGGACGATCCTCTGGAGAAGGAAATGGCAACCCGCTCTAGTATTCTCTCCTGGGAAATCCCATGGAGCCTGGCATGGCTACAGTCCATGGGGTCACAAGAATTGGACATGACTTAGCAAGTAAGCCACCACCAACATATATAACCATTGTAATATTCTATTAAGTAAGTAATTTCCAAATCCATAGTTTGATTTTCAGCACTTAAGATTTTCAGCTTAAGATATAAGGAATTGAATTGACATGTGCAAAAAAATTGACAGCCAAATAAAAGTATGCAATTAATTCTTACATTTTCAAAATAATTAAAATTAAAGGTGAAAACTTATATAAAAGTTTAGTAGTAAAAATACTATGAATAAATTT
>SJYQ01000066.1:79249-113336 GCA_006410935.1 Redunca redunca
AAAAAGTCATCTCTTTTTCAAGGTAAACTGGAAAATAAGGTAGATTTAGTTTGACAAATTTGAGAAAATATGAGGAAATTTGAAGAGGAAGGAAAGGATGTTATATAAACATGAAATAATTTGTGTTTATAATGTCAGAGTAATTATGACAGTCACATTTCTTTGTGCAGAGCATCTTTGATGTATTGAAGACTTAGACAACTCACAAACAATACCTTTCTAGACATAGAGGATCGGATGTCATTTTTCTAATTAAAAATAAACCTATGCATAGGGGGAATATGTAGTTTATTCTTGAGAAAAAATATCTTGAAGATTGATGCTGATTTTTATGGGGATCAAATGTGAAACCAAATAAAGAAAACAAGGGAAAAACACATAGAGACAAAACAAGGGAGGGCTCAAATCTAATGTTTTCTACACAAAACGTCTGGCGATGTTCCCCTTTGCATTCATCACTTTCTATCCTAGAAATAACTAGTTTCTGCAAATAAGAAAAGAGTATATAGATGCATATGCCTAAAATATAGTCAGAGAGATAGATATAGTAAACCAAATCCAAAGTATACTCAGAGTATGTTCTCTACGTTCAAATCAAACCACAGTGATTATTTGAAGATATCGGCCAAACCAAGCTCACATACAATTAGATTAAAATTGTGAAGTGAAGTCATCTTTTTGCATCCTCTCTTCCTTTACTGGAAACATAGTGCTCTCTGCTTTCCTTATCACTATATTCCTTGTGCCTAGATGAGAGCTTGATATGGAATAGGAGCTCACTCAATAATTAATTGTTTCTAAGCTTGTACAGTTCTAAGAATCATGGGGACAGAACAGAGAGGCAATGAGTACTATGCCTACTAGACACTCAGCAGCCTGTCCTGATTGCTACCTTCAGATTAGGAATACCATATAGCTTCACAGAGTATTGGTTTGCAAAGTTATTGGTAAATATTCAATCTGTCCACGCTATCTCCAATGTGAATAAAAGATGCACAGTCTGTCTAAGCTGGTGAAAATAAAATCCAAAATTATAGACTAATGGATATGGTCCTTGTTGCTTACTGCTTTCCAAATGCAGATCTTGGCTAAAGCTCATGTGTACATATGATAATCATATGCCCACACATAAATGACATCCAATTTCTAGCATAAGCACTCACACAGCAGCATCTGTCATTAGGGGAGATGGCTTCAGGGGAGGGAGGAAACAATGTGGCTCTGTTGGGGAGGATGGGGACCTTTGACCCAGGGTCCTACGGCGGTGTTACCATGCTCTCCCCCTTTCTCTCTCTTACACTCACTGTCTCTGGGGATCAAGACCAATTCACAGAGTGGTACTGGCTTTAGGAAAAAAAAAAATCAATGACCTATTCTCTTGGTCAGAGCAGGAAGTGTTGTGATGGCAGTCAGCGCAGCAGGAGATGGAGAGGAAAATGAAATAAAAGGATGCCATATCAAGGGATGGGATATAATTATGCTTGCAGAAAAGTATGCTCAATAAGCAGATTGCTGGGGAGTGACAGAGGCTAGCTTTTCATAAACATGAAATTGGAATTGGGTTAAAAAATTAGGACACTGAAGCTCTTTCTCTGAGCAAGGAAAGTATGATAATAGAGATGATTTCCATCTCCGCTGCTACCTGCCATTTGTCAGGCACCTAATTACACTTGGTTAGAGGGGGGCTGCAGCCAAAGCGCTTCATTGTGCAAAACCTGGAGGAGGCTTCTGTGCGACTCATTTGCTTTGTTTTCATTTTGTTTTTTGAAGTCAAACTGTTTCCAGGGAACTGAGGAAGGAAATGAGGGAGCAAGGAAGGAAGGAAGATAGGCAAGCAGGAAGAATGGATGCAGGGAGGACAGGAAGAAGGAAAGACTTGTGCCTTTAGGTGTTTGTGTGTCTGTGTGCTCAGTTGTGTCCGACACTTTGAGACACCCCTAGACTTCACCCCTTGACTCCCCTGTCCATGGCCAGAGTGTCTGACTCTTTGAGACACCCCTAGGCTTCACGCCTTGACTCCCCAGTCCATGGGATTCTCCAGGCAAGAATACTGGAGGGGGTTGCCATGCCCTCCTCCAGGGGACCTTCCTGACCCAGGGATCACATCTGCATCTCTCCTGCATTGGCAAGCGGGATCTTTACCACTGAGTCAGGTTCCTTTCAATGTTTCTTACCAACAGCTTCGGGAAATTACTTATGGACCAAGTGATAGGAAGGAAGGAAGGAAGGACAAGAAGGAGAAAGAAGAAAGCCAGGCTGTTCACGTCTGGAAGGAAGCATGCATCTGGCTCAGTGCAAGCTTTGGGAACTCGGCCACTCCCCTTTAGTCATTACAGAAAGAGACCTGCCAAGATGAGAAATTACCACAGGAGGGCTGGATATTAGGATTAATTGTCTTGAACCAGAGCAGTGGAGCAGGGATACAAGGCATATCCAGGTGGAGATAATGACACCAATGAGCAGTCCTTACTTTTTTTTTTTTTTGCCTAAAGAAAAGAAGAAATTTAAGGAATGATACCATCTTCACCAGGTTTCCCTGTGAGGCTTAGATGGTAAAGAATCAACCTACAGTGCTGAAGACCTGGGTTTGATCCCTGGGTTGGTAAGATCCAGGGTTGGAGAAGCGAATGGCAACCCACTCCAGTATTCTGGCCTGGAGAATTCCATGGACAGAGGAGCCTGGTGAGCTACATACAGACCATGGGGTTGCAGAGTTGAACATGACTGAATGACAACCACTTTCACGAAGGGTATATTAACACTTAAGTAAATACAAGGGGAAACACAGCTTTATCTTATTCTAGGGGCACTCTATAGAGCTGAGTGCCTATCACTATCTTCTCAGTGCTTAGTATCTATTATACAGTAGACTCACAGCCAGTATTTTCATTAATATGCTATTGATTAAATCATCAGTGCCTTCACTCAACTCCCTTACGATCACCCAAAATTACATTATAATGATTGGGTGAAGAGAAAGATGGCACGACCTTAGAATCATCAGTGTACTTTGGTGAAGTAGAGCCCTGGCAAAAAGGAACCCATGCTTTGTCAAAAGACAACACTGATTAGTATCAACTCCCAAAGGCAGGTGAGCATTTCCAGTAGAGACCGTTCATAAGAGAAATTTGGCTAGCATCTGGGATTGGAACCCAAGAGGAAGGAGCTACCAAAATCGGGGCAGCAACCAAATATGATTGGTTTCAGATGCTGGAAAGAAACGATTCTGGGAGGAGAAAGGAAGATGGCATCTCAGTGAACAGCATGCGACAAGCAGGATCCTACATCCCTCCTAGAGGAGGTGAAGGTCAAGGCAGGATCAAGCTTGCAGTTTAAATCACTCCGTAAAGTTAAGATCAGCTGGTTGATTTGATGGTTTTAGGAAGTATTTGTAAATTGCAGCTATGACTTTCAAGGAAATTTTGCCTTCAATTCATTGAGAAAGGTAATTTAGAAATGGAATAACTTGGAAACAATTGGTATAGCTTGCCAGATATTCATGTCGTCGTCAATGAGTAGACTGTCAGAAAGCAAGGACTACACTGAGTATATTCAACTTTCCCCAAACCTTTGTTTCCTAATGCACAAATGAAGGGGGAAGGATGTTGGGAAAAGTGATTTGTTCATATCCTCAAAGACTGTGTCCTGGATCTTAACTAAAATCACTGTCTCTTTAAACAGGCAGGGTGGGCTTTGACTGTGTCCAACAGGGAGCAGAGGCCTCATCTAATTTGGAAGAGTGCAGGCATCCTTGTCAAAGCCAAGAGGAGCTCCAATCAGATTCTCTGTCAGAGCCTGACCCCATCAATCAGAGTGGCCTGTGGTCACAGTTTTCTGGGAAATGTTGAAAATTATCATCTACAGTAAATCTGCTGCCTGAAATGTCTTTGTATTGTCTATATTTTATTTTTAAAAAAAGGTGTGCATCTTTTATCTCTTTTGTGTCTTTAAACTTTGCTGTAACGATATCTAGTTGTATAGTAGCCCAACTGACAATGACTGGAAATCCCTACAAAGAACAAAGATTTTTTTCAGTTTTTCTTTATTTTGAATAAAAATGCATAGGCTAAATCAACATTGTGTAATTATCAAAAGACCTCACATACAGTCTCTTGAGATATTGGCAGACATGAGACATGTTCCTGGCCTTAAGGGCCTCTTGGTATTTCTAAATAAAGAGTCATGTTCCTAAAATCACTGCTAGGGTATGAGGAGAAGAGAGATTGTAAAGAGGAGAGGAAACTTGGAGACACAGGATGCGTGGACAGAGGTATGGAGAATAGAGAGACATGGCCCATTTATATATGAAGAGGTGGCCTGATGTGGTTACACCCAGGATGAGCAGAAAGCAAAATATGACACTGGAAAAGCAGATTGGAACCAGACTGTGTGAGTATAGACTGGCTTGGGGATGGAAGAGAGAGTACTAAGTGACAAAAGGACCTTGGGGAAACTAGAGAATGAGGATATGATAATGGTCTTGTGGTTATTATCTCATTATACTTGGTAGAACTCTATTTCTTGGTGTGAAAACACAGTCATCATTTTAAGTTATGTAATGCTTTATGCATTAAAATAGACTCTTGGGATAAGACAGCTCCTTAGCTATCAAACAATTTAATCCACTTTACTATTATTCCAGCCACATGCATGCATGCTCAGTCGCTCAGACATGTGACTATTTACAACCCTGTGGATTGCAGCCCACCAGCTCCTCTGTCCATGGAATTTTCCAGGCAAGAATACTGGCGTGGGTTGCAATTTTCTACTCCAGAGAATCTCCCAAACCCAGGGGCTGAACCTGTGTCTCCTGCATTGGCAGGCAGACTCTTTACCACTGCACCACCTCGGAAGTCCATTCGAGTCACACTATAGAGATGATAATGCCCTGACCAGATACTTAGCCAGCTTGTATTAGGACAGATGTATCTCATAGCACACCTAGTTCAGTGGTTGGAGTTTCGCTTCTCTCTTATGTTGAGCTAAATCTGCCTAAGTAGTTCTCCCATCTAGTCTTGCTCTCTGGGATCACACAGATAGTTCTAAATTTCTCATACATTATAGATCTGCAGTTATTTTACAAAACTGCCTATCTCTGTGATGTATTCTCTCCTCCATGCTGCTGTTCATAATGCATAATTTAGATTTCCTACTCTCTTCTTGTGCATTTACTCATCCATCAAAGCCCCTTTCCTTAAAGAGTGGGCCCTAAAAATGAAGAAAAAAAAGTCTAGTTGTGACCTAATGGAAGACAGTAAAATGTAACTAACACTCCCCATTCCCTGTTCTATATTTCTGTAAAAATTCAACAGCTATAAATTATTGAGCAGACACCCCAGGATAGGCATAAATCAGTCATTTATAAGAATGATTATCTCTGTTTTAACAATGAGGAAACTGAATGTCAGAGAGGCCATATAACCGGCCTAAACTCAACCACATAGCAAGTGATGGAGTAAAATTTAAATCTAAGTAAATCTCACTACAAAGTCTGCCTCTTTTCACCATGCCATGCTACCTTTCCTTTNAGAGATGGAGAAGGAAATAGCAATATACTCCAATATTCTTGCCTTGGAAATCCCATGGACAGAGGAGCTTGGCAGGATGTAGTCCATGGGGTCGCAAAGTGTTGGACATGACTCAGAGATTAAACAAAAACAACAGTGTCAAGAAGAGCATTGAGCTTAAACACTGAGTTGGGAGTTTGGTTATAAGAGGAAATTGGGCAGGTATGCTATTGCCAGTTAAGTAACTAAAATATTTTTTTCCAAAAATCTGTAAAAATAATATAGTCAATTGTTTTATCAGGCTATTTTCCTTTTGCTACAAATATGGTCCCAAGTAGTGCCTGGTGTCCTTTGACAAGGCCAGCCTGATTCACAATAGAATTGTAGATCCTTCAGCTCAGTTCAGTTCAGTTCAGTTCAGTCGCTCAGCATGTCCGACTCTTTGCGACCCTATGGACTGCAGCATGCCAGGCCTCCCTGTCCATCACCAACTCCTGGAGCTTGCTTAAACTCATGTCCATTGAGTTGGTGATGCCATCCAATCATCTCATCCTCTGTCATCCCCTTCTCCTCCTGCCTTCAATCTTTCCCAGCACAGGGTCTTTTCCAGTGAGTAAGTTCTTCGCATCAGGTGGCCAAATATTGGACTTGCAGCTTCAGCATCAGTCTTTCCAATGAATATTCAGGACTGATTTCTTTTAGGATGAACTGGTTTGATCTCCTTGCAGTCCAAGGGACTCTCAAGTGTCTTCTCCAACACCACAGGTCAAAAGCATCAATTCTTCAGCTCTCAGCTTTCTTTATGGTCCAACTCTCACATCCATACATGATCAATGGAAACCCCATAGCCTTGACTAGATGGACCTTTTCCACTTGTGGATCCTTCAGCATCTTGTAATTTGTTCTTGAAAATTTGACCTCAGAGTATATCCTTAGATGGCATCTCCATTATTCAATGGTTATACAAGATAAACTTATTTCTTAATATACAAAGAAAAAATTAAATAGAATATTATTTTACCATTGGTATAAGGGAGCAGAGGCATCCCCAGTTTTAAGCAAATTATGTGAAAATTTTATGGAACATCTTTGTTTAAGGAATTTTGTAGGACATCCTTTGACCTGTGACCTATCCAAATCTTTAGGGTAATGAGTTGTGCTACAGTGAATTCTAGTCAACCAGTGAGCCTTTTTCATATCTACTTGACTTACAAGGATGAATACAAACTTGTAAATTTGGGATTTTGTTTCAAATTATATTTGCAATTTCAGAAAATACTATTTTTCATATCCTCAGTATTATACAATTTGTTTTGATAGTCTATATTTTTGATGAATATCTGTGGAAAAAATAATTATTTCCACTGACTTATCTTGACCTAAAAATGCAAACATAATTGATTACAGCAGAAGAAAATTAAGTTCTTAGATAGCATGATCCTGTGTTGTGTCTGGATTCCAATATTCCTGCCAACAATACATCCTGCCAAAGATACAAAGCTCAATTCCAAATAATTTTTTTAAAAAATCAAGATATTATGAAATTATTTCAACTCTGAAAAGTAACATCTGAAAAATATGGTGAGTCTTTAGACCAAGTCATTATAGGGAAACTTTAAGAGTTAGAACTTTGCTAACTTGAGAATGCCTCTTTTACTTAATTTTCTGCCTGTGTATTAAAAAAAATACAATTCTAAGATAGGTTTCTTTACAAATGCTTACAAATGGTTTTAATTCTTGTTCCACTGCCTTGGGTCTTTGCACGCAGGTTCCTCTGGCTGTGGTGTGTGGGGCACTCTTCTGCGGTGTGAGCGCTTCTCATTGCAGTGCCTTCTCTTGCTGTGAGCAAGGACTCCAGGGCATGAGAGCTTCCGCAGTTGTGACACAAGGGCTTAGCAGCTGCAGCTCGTAGGCTGCAACTATTGAGCAAGGGGCTCGATAGTTGTGGTGCATGGGCTTAGTTGCTCTGTGGCAACATGTGGAATCCTCCCTTACCAGGTATTGAACCTGTGTCCCCTGCATTGGCAGGCAGATTCTTAACCACTAAGCCACCAGGGGTGTCCAAAGACAGGCTTTTTTGTTATTTTATATTTTAAATATAAATGTTTAATTTCAATAAAAGGAAGCACTTAATGATAGAAGGGTGTTTAATGTGGTAGTATTTATTTGCTGCTTTTAATTGATGGTGTATTGATAATCTATAGCATTTTTATGCTGTGAAAATACAATGGCTCAAGTGAAAAAACAGAAGTGCTGACTCCACTGTGAATGAGATAGTTTTGCAAATTGTGAGCTCCTTTGGGTTTTTTTTTTCTTATGCATTTAAAGCGGATCCAAATATTAATATTTACCCTTGTGACAGGTGTGTTTTTGCATTTCTGACAGTTACTGACTGTGACTAGAAAGAAAAACACCAATGCAGTATACTAACGCTTATATATGGAACTTAGAAAGATGGTAATGATAACCCTGTATGTGAGATAGCAGAAGAGACACAGATGTATAGAACAGTCTTTTGGACTCTGTGGGAGAGGGAGAGGGTGGGATGATTTGGGAGAATGGCATTGAAACATGTATAATATCATATATGAAACAAATCACCAGTCCAGGTTCGATGCAGGATACTGGATGCTTGGGGCTGGTGCACTGGGACGACCCAGAGGGATGGTATGGGGAAGGAGGAGGGAGGGGGGTTCAGGATGGGGAACACGTGTACACCCGTGGTGAATTCATGTTGATGTATGGCAAAACCAACACAATATTGTAAAGTAATTAACCTCCAATTAAAATAAATACATTTATATTAAAAAAAAGAAAGTCTGTGAGCCAGGGTCCCACTGTACACTCAGATTATAATAATGTTGAAATGTGAAAGTGAAAAAAAAAAAAGAGTAATGAGATGTGTGCTCCTGGTGAGAAGACCTTAAAGGAGATGTGATGGGTGGTCCACTGCCGCTGGATGCTCTCTACTTTGGGGAAAATGAGCTGTTTGTTTTAATTCAGGGATTCTTGGGAAAGATATAACCTGGGAAATGGCATGTGGCAAATGTGTTTACCCAGGACACAGAATGAGAACAGCTAATGTTTGTCTGCTACGTGTCAGTCAGTTCAGTCGCTCAGTTGTGTCCAACTCTTTGCGACCACATGAATCACAGCACGCCAGGCCTCCCTGTCCATCACCAACTCCCGGAGTTCACTCAGACTCACGTCCATCGAATCAGTGATGCCATCCAGCCATCTCATCCTCTGTCGTCCCCTTCTCCTCCTGCCCCCAATCCCTCCCAGCATCGGAGTCTTTTCCAATGAGTCAGCTCTTCACATGAGGTGGCCAAAGTACTGGAGTTTCAGCTTTAGCATCATTCCTTCCAAAGAAATCCCAGGGCTGATCTCTTTTAGAATGGACTAGTTGGATCTCCTTGCAGTCCAAGGGATTCTCAAGAATCTTCTCCAACACCACAGTTCAAAAGTATCAATTCTTCAGTGCTCAGCCTTCTTCACAGGCCAACTCTCACATCCATACATGACCACAGGAAAAACCATAGCCTTGACTAGACAGACCTTAGTCGGCAAAGTAATGTCTCTGCTTTTCAATATGCTTTCTAGGTTGGTCATAACTTTTCTTCCAAGGAGTAAGCATCTTTTAATTTCATGGCTGCAGTCAGCATCTGCAGTGATTTTAGAGCCCCCCAAAATCAAGTCAGCCACTGTTTCCACCGTTTTCCCATCTATTTCCCATGAAGTGATGGGACCGGATACCATGATCTTTGTTTTCTGAATATTGAGCTTTAAGCCAACTTTTTCACTCTCCTCTTTCACTTTCATCAAGAGGCTTCTAGTTCCTCTTCACTTTCTGCCATAAGGGTGGTGTCATCTGCATATCAGGTTATTGATATTTCTCCTGGCAATCTTGATTCCAGCTTGTGTTTCTTCCAGCCCAGCATTTCTCACGATGTACTCTGCATATAAGTTAAACAAGCAGGAAGACAATATACAGCCTTGACACACTCCTTTTCCTATTTGGAACCAGTCTGTTGTTCCATGTCCAGTTCTAACTGTTGCTTCCTGCCCTGCATACAGATTTCTCATGAGGCAGGTCAGGTGGTCTGGTATTCCCATCTCTTTCAGAATTTTCCATAGTTTATTGTGATCCACACAGTCAAAGGCTTTGGCATAGTCAATAAAGCAGAAATAGATGTTTTTCTGGAACTCTTGCTTTTTTGATGATCCAGTGGATGTTGGCAATTTGCTGAAGCCTAGCTTGGAGAATTTTGAACATTACTTTACTAGCATGTGAGTAGGTGTCATCTAAAAAAAGTTAGTGAAGGGTGGACCCCAGCCCTTGCTTCTAAATAACTGCAGGAGTCCAAAAGTCCCCAGCAGGGGTAGTTTCGGTTCTGAACATGCCCTGCCGTACAAGGACAAGGCTACAACTGAGCTGTCAGTAATATCATCATTAGACCTTCTGGGGAGATGTACTGTTCAAGAGTGGATATTTCAGGCAAAAGAAAAATAAAGGAGAATGCCTGTGTACTTATGTCTGGTTCACCAGTGTCCCAACACTATGTATGCCTGAATAGTTGCTAGGGGAAGATTAACCTGGGGAAATAGTGTGCCTGCCAACACCACCTGATCCTGTCCTATACAATAGGTCCTTGTGGGTTATCTATTTTATATACAGTAGTATGTATCTGTTAAACTATATTCCATACAGTAGTGTGTTAAATCCAAACTCCTAATTTATCCCTCCCTTCTGACACCAACTTTTTTGAAGAAAGTTACTAACTTTTCAGAAAAAAAAGAAAGATCCAGTTGATATCTCCCATAACTCCCTGCATAGTCATATAAACCTTTCTGAATTGCCTCTGATTTTCTCATATTTCCCTTTTCTGTATGTAGACTTTTCCAGAATAGGGCTTCCTTGGTGGCTCAGATGGTAAAGAATCTGTTTGCAATGCAGGAGACCCAGGTTCAATTCTTGGGTCAGGAAGATTGCCTGGAGAAGGGATTGACTACCCACTCCAGTATTCTTGCCTGGAGAATTCCATGGACAGAGGAGTCTGATGGGCTTACAGATGGGGTCACAAAGAGTCAGATACAACTGACTATTTTCCAGAATACCTTTCCCCTAATTATCATACATTCAACTGTTAATGATCCTTCAAGATTTTGCTCAGATATGACCTCCTGTTTGATTCTTTCTCCCACCTACTGAAAAAGAAACACTGCCTCTGTGCTTCTTCCAAAGCACAGAGGCAGACAGGAGAGAGTAAGCAAAAACACAAAGGTGAAAAAACAACCAAAAGTATCGTGTGTATGTACAGGAAAAAATAGTTCTTTTTGGCTGAAATAAAAAGAGTCATGCAGTGATAAAAGATAATCCTGGCAAGGTTAATAGCATCACTATCACAAAGCTTGTTTTATGTTATATTGAATTTGGCTTATTCACTCACTCAATAACTTCTAAACAGTGACTTGATATATCAATAGTAAATTTGTTTAAGGGTGTAAAGAAGAACAGAAGGATATGAAATTCTAGTTCAGAGTGAAAAATATTAAGAAAATAAATATTTGAGAACTAGTTATTAGGTAGCTCTAAGAGAAGGAAGAGCTTTCCTTGTGGCTCAGCTGGTAAAGAATCCACCTGCAATGCCGGAGACCTGGGCTTGATCCCTGGATTGGGAAGATCCCCTGGAGAAGAGAAAGGCTCCCCACTCCAGTATTCTGGCTTGGAGGATTCCATGGACTGTATAGTCCATGTGGTTGCAAAGAGTCGGACAGGACGGAGTGACTTTCATTTTCACTTTCAAGAAAAGGATAAGGAGAAAAATCAAGGATGATCCTTCAGGTTTTAACTTAAATGATAGTAGCTTTTGATGTCCCAGAGTTAAGTTAGGAAAAGAAGGAAGAGCTGATTTTGAGAAAGTGACATGATAAGTTTGGGAACGCTGAAACTGAGGTCTATCTCAGGAAGAAATTCAGACCTGGGGAACTGCATAGGTCTAAAGATGTTGAAGGGAAGAGCTTAGACTACTGCGATAGACTTGGGAGAAATCAGCATATATTGTAGATGGTCACTGGACACTTAAAAATGGATAAAGTTAACTTGATAAATGGGCGGGTGTAAAAAGCAGTGGAATAAACCAAGAACTCTGTTCTTTTGTGCTCAGTTGCTTCAGTCATGTCCAACTCTTTGCAACCCCATGGACTGTAGCCCACCAGGCTCCTCTGTCCATGGAATTCTACAGGCAAGAGTATTGGAGTGGGTTGCCATTTCCTACTCCAGAGAACATTAATGTTTCAGGCTAACACACAAAGGTGGAATAGAGAAAGGTTTGCAAATATGATGCAAATGGTAGAAGCAGAAACTCAAGATATCTGAAAAGTTATTTAAAATATTAATTACACTTAACCATACTACAGCATCAAATACAAAGTGTTGCAATGCTAGTGTCTTCCTAAGTGCTTTTTTCATTGCCATATCCCAAGTGCCTAGGTCAATACCAGTAAGCTCTCAATATTTATTAGAGGGTCACTGATGGCCTTAGGAATGAAAATTTCAATATAGCAGTGAGGTCAAATGCCAGATGGTGAAGCAGTAAAGGCTCTGGTAGTATAGACTCTTATTTCAAGAATTTTAGATGGTAATTGGAAGAGAGAGACATTGAGAGGGCTTGACATAAATTAAGCATTTTTATTTTAGGGAGGGAGAGCTTTGGAATTATTTATAGTCTGAGATAATTTAAAGATTCTGGATCAAGAGAACTTGAGTACAGGAGGGCAGTCACAGAAGAAAAGGCAGAGAACAAAATCAAGAGCTCGAACAAGTGAGTTTTTAATAGGGAGAGAAAAACACTTCATCATTTGAGAAGACAAAAGCGAAGGACGTGGCAAAGGACAAATTTGTTGGTGGATAAAGGCAGTACAAATGGAGCATGTTTTTGAGGGCTTTTCTCTTTTCAATAAAGAGGCCGAGTAAAGGGGGAATGAAATGAAGAAGTGGAAAAGCTTTGTGCAAGAATTTGGAGGAGTTGACCAAGAAGTGGGAATGTTAGTGAGACCAGCTGACATCCATGACCATATGTTTAGAGCGTTCTAAGCTGCAGAGTGGAAAATTTGTTTTAATAACCCAGTGCAAGCCAGGGAAAGTACATAAAGGCATACTTTAACAACACTCCTTGTTTGAAAGCTCATTGCATTGGACATCAAAGGAAGGGTGGACAGACGTAGAGGGTGCTGACCAAGTGTGTGGACTAGACAGAGATATTTTCCAAGAGTGAAAATAGAGATAAAACTTGCTGAAGCCAGTGAAAAAAACAAGTGGAAATAAGGTTATGAGAAATGACATTCATCTCTTATCATCTAAATTTCAACAATTAGCTATCGAAAATTTGAAGGTCTGAGATGAATGTGCTGTAGGGAATAACAGAATTTAAATGTGGCCTAGTGGAGCAGAGAGGAAGGGAAAGTGACATAAAATGGTGGTGGGTATATTCGGAGTTAGGAAGCCCAATAAATAAGTAAATCATAGGGCAACTGACAGACACACCTACATGGTTACGTTTTGCTAATTTGGTGGCTATTGAGATACATCAATCTGTTTGAATGACTACATCTACGAGGGTGTTTAGAGGGCTAAATTTGGGTGAAGAACAAAATAGCTAGTTTTCTTAAGAAGACCAGAAGTGAGTTTCTAGCCCTTTTGTACTCACATGTGGATATAAAACATTTGGTGATGTGATCTGAGTATTACTAGCCAACATCAGGAGAGCACTTGTCTCTAAGTAGAATTTTACCCCAAATAGAGATCACATAACCTCATTAGTAATCTTCATGTCCATTTGTAGACCTTGCCCAGCACATGTGCATTTAAGGAAATGGTGCCTCTTTACATGAAGATACACTCCAGTCCCTATTGTTCTTAGTGCTTTTGCACAATGACAGCAGCTTTAGTTGTTCCTCTTGGTTTTCTCTTTCTGAAGCAATTTATTAATACATGGAACAGCCTTTTAGCTTTAGGAACGCTTCCAGGGTTGTTCCTCAGGCACTAGGGTCTATGAAGCATTCAAAATTAGTCTGTGATGGGAGCTACTTTAGCCTCATCAGATGTGCCCTCGGATTTTACTCAACGTTTTTTTCCCTTTGAAAAACACTGGCCATAAAAATGTTTAATTGGCCAGAAGTCTCTCTGGAGGCTCAGTGTTTCATTAACTCCAGGAGACATCAGAGATGTTTTAAGAGCTAAATCTGACCTGAGGAATGCTAACATTTTGTGAGATTAGAAACCCAGCCTGTAAAAGCAGTTTGCCAGGACATACGTTTATAGCTTTTACTTGATTGGCCTGCATCTTCTCCTATAGGTAAGTCATGTCCCCCTCTCATATTAGCAACATGAAAATGTAAGTAATTAGGACTAGAGAGAGACCCCAGCCCATGGTTTCTCAGAAATCAGCTGATGGAGTTTTGTGCTCTACTTGTCATTTTATCTTAAGGATGGCCTGAAATCTAAAGCTGTCTTGAATGTCAGCTGCATGTGAGGGTCTCTGCGGAAAGGTGATCAAAAGGACTTTCCTGGCTTAGGCGCCCTTTGTCTCCAAGGAAGGTGATCCGCAGCATCTGGAGATGATGGGACGCATGATTAACATCACCACAGAGAATGATTAATATCTTCTTAAAGCACCTACTTCCAGATTATCCATCATTTCATTAGAGTGAAAAAAGTTCCCTGTGAAAAGGGGCTGGCCCTCTGAACCATGAATAACTCACCCACCCCTTGACATGTTTACTAATTGAGTAGCAGAGTGGGCTTAATACTTTAATACATTTATACTAAGCAAATTATGACTTTTTTTTCAATGCTCAGGGTGAGTTCAGGATTGTAGTGAAATAACAAAGTGCTTTTGTTTGGCAATTAAAGGTCATTTTATGATTAATACTAAACTTAACCCTTATTCTTGACAGAAAGCATTAATTTTTTTGTCATAAACCATTGACCAGATTTCTTGTGAGGGATTTTTGCTATGCAGTATTGGTTAATTTGCACTGTAGATGTGACATTTAAAAGATTCCTCATTAACCAAGGCCTTTGAAAGCATTTAGTTTTTACGTGGGTCCTGAGTCTATGAATTTATTTAGTGTTTTACTTAAAAAGAGATTATGTATTCAGGAGAAGAAAGTATAAGAATGATGTCAGATTTTCTTTGTTTTCTTCATTTCCAATATAGCATGAAGTATCTCCTTAACAAAACAGTGATGGCTCCATATACTGAACCCCTCCTAGAGTCCCAAATATATAGTATTAAAACTATACTGAAAGCCATTTTAATGCATGTGGGTTATTTAGACAGAAGATCAAGAAAATAATTTGCAAAAGTCAAATAATGGGTCCTTTTTTATTAACTGGCCTTAAAGTGTCTATTTTTGTTTCTGTTCTAATAACTCAGATAATAGGCCTTTCCACCTCACTTAATTATGTAAAGCTTCTGCAAAAATGTTAAATTTGTCTTTGGGAACCATGTACATCTTGTCCCATCAAAATACTAGGGGACGATTTAACCCCTACTTTTCAACCAGGGCTTCCCTGGTGGATCAGACAGTAAAGAATAGGCCTGCAACGCAGGAGACCCAGGTTCGATTCCTGGGTCAGGAAGATCCTCTGGAGAAGGGAATGGCTTCCCACTCCAGCATTCTTGCCTGGAGAATTCCACAGACAGATGAGTCTAGTGTGCTACAGTCAATGGGATCACAAAGAGCTGGATACAACTGAGCAGCTAACACACATTTCAACCAGTACTTCCGGGTCATAAGAACACATTAAGTAAACAGAGCAGTGTCTTTAGAAACATGCTTTGAGGAGCTTCAGAAACCAGGCAGTGTGGGCACCTTATGTTATCAGCGCCTAAAGATAAGACAAGAAACTAAGGTAACTTTAGGCATCAGAGCAAGGGTTTAGGCCAAAGTTGTTTCACCCATCAGCTGTATAACTTTGAGTCTGTCACTTCTAGGCTCTTAGAACATTCATAAATTAAAAGCCCAGGTTAAATTATCACTTGGTTAAGAAGACAGATTTACTGAACGATCTTGATAATGTTTCTGTAAACTTCTCGGATGAAATATTATGTAATAATAGGTAAATTCTCTCTATAAGCCCCAAAGTGATAATTCATTTTTATATCATGTTGAAAAAGCATTGTCTTTATCTGTGTGGTGTGCATGTGTATATATGGGACATAAAGGCTCAATTCCCAGAAACTAAGCTGACTTACTCTTTAATTAAAATGCCTCTTGAACATTTTAGATATTTTTTAAAGGAACTAAGTGATTAAAGCACATTTATTTTGCACTTTATTTCGTATTCCTGCAAATAAAATGCTTTGCTGCTGCAATAATCTAAAAGATTAGGAATTAGGAAAAGCAGATTCAAGTGTGTCTACTGTACTGCATTATATCCACTCTAAGTTGGAACTAGACCCAAATACATAAGACCTATTCCTTAAGCAATGGCCCATAGAATGCTATTTTGTGGAGTTTTTTGAAGTACACATTAAAAACAAACGAACTCAAATGGCTGCTAGAAATGCCAAATTAAATAAACTTAAATAAATTTGTTTACAGTAAGAGTCTTCAGATCCTCATGAATTTTCAAGAAGGCAATAGGGTTCACAACACTTTAGCTAATTTGATGATGAAAGATCTATATATCCATGTATTTGTTCATCAGAAAATAGTAAATGGATATAATTTACTACTCAAATTCATGTCCATAGAGTCAGTGATGCAATCCAACCATCTTATCCTCTGTATCCCCTTCTCTTCCAGCCTTCAGTCTTTCCCAGCATCAAGGTCTTTTCCATTGGGTCAATTCTTCATATCAGGTGGCCAAAGAACTGGAGTTTCAGCTTCAGCATCAGTCCTTCCAATGAATATTCAGGACTGATTTCCTTTAGGATGGACTGATTGGATCTCCTTGCAGTCCAAGGGACTCTCACAAATCTTCTCAAACACCACAGTTCAAGAAACATCAATTCTTCAGCACTCAGCTTTCCTTATGGTCCAGTTCTCACATCCATACATGACTACTGGAAAGACAATAGCTTTAACTAGAGGGACCTTTGCCAGCAAAGTAATGTCTCTGCTTTTTAATATGCTGTCTAGCTTGGTCATAGCTTTTCTTCCAAGGAGCAAGCATCTTTTAATTTCATGACTGCAATCACCATCTGCAATGATTTTGGAGCTCCCCCAAATAAAGTCTCTCACTGTTTCCAATGTATCCCCATCTATTTGCCATGAAGCTATGGGACCGGATGCCATGATCTTAGTTTTCTGAATGAATTTTAAGCCAATTTTTTCACTTTCCTCTTTCACTTTCTTTAAGAGGCTCTTTAGTTCTTCTTCACTTTCTGCCATACGAGTGGTGTCATCTGCATATCTGAGGTTATTGACATTTCTCCCAGCCATCTTGATTCCAGCTTGGCATTTCTCTTGAAATATCACTCTGCATAGAAGTTAAATAAGCAGGGTGACACTAGACAGTCTTGATGTACTCCTTTTCCAATTTGGAACCAGTCTGTTTTTCAGTTCTAACTGTTGCTTTTTGACCTGCATACAGATTTCTCAGGAGGCAGATAAGGTGGTTTGGTATTCCAATCTCTTAAAGAAATTTCCACAGTTTGTTGTGATCCACAGTCAAAGGCTTTGGCATAGTCAATAAAGCCAAAGTAGATGTTTTTCTGGAACTCTCGTGCTTTGTCAATGATCCAGCGGATGTTGGCAATTTGATCTCTGGTTCCTCTGCCTTTTCCAGCTTGAATATCTGGAAGTTCATGGTTTACATACTGTTGAAGCCTGGCTTGAAGAACTTTGAGCATTACTTGGGTAGTGTGTGAGATGAGTGAAATTATGTGGTAGCTTGAACATTCTTTGGCATTACCTTTTTTAGGGATTGGAATGAAAACTGACCTTTTCCAGTCCCGTGGCCACTGCTGAGTTTTCCAAATTTGTTGGTATATTGAGTGTAGCACTTTCATAGCATCATCTTTTAGGATTTGAAATAGTTCAACTGGAATTCCATCACCTCCACTAGCTTTGTTCATAGTGATGCTTCCTAAGGCCCACTTGACTGCACATTCTAGGATGTCTGGCTCTAGGTGAGTCATCACACCATCGTGATTATCTGGGTCATGAAGATCTTTTTTGTACAGTTTTTCTGTGTATTCTTGCCACCTCTTATTAATATCTTCTGCTTCTGTTAGGTCCATACCATTTCCATCCTTTATTGAGCCCATCTTTGTTTGAAATGTTCCCTTGGTATCTCCAATTTTCTTGAAGAGATCTCTAGTCTTTCCCATTCTATTGTTTTCCTGTATTTCTTTGCATTGATCACTGAGGAAGGCTTTCTTATCTCTCCTTGCTATTCTTTGGAACTCTGCCTTCCTATGGGTATATCTCTCCTTTTCTCTTCTTGCCTTTCACATCTCTTCTTTTCTCAGCTATTTGTAAGGCCTGCTCAGGCCTTTTTACATTTCTTTTTCTTTGGGATGGTCTTGATCACTGCCTCTTGTACAGTGTCACAAACCTCCACCCATAGTTCTTCAGACACTCTGTCTATCAGATGTAATCCCTTGAATCTATTTGTCACATCCACTGTATAATCATAAAGGATTTGCTATAGGTCATACATGCGTGGTCTAGTGGTTTCCCCACTTTCTTCAGTTTAAGTCTGAGTTTTGCGATCAGGAGTTTACTCCTTTCATGTAACAATATTCTAATGCTATAGTATGCTAGGAAGACTTCTTTGGTGATTTTTATAAACATCCCAATATCTTGACCATGAGGGAGTGCATGTATGCACGCTCATCTGTTAAGTCATATCTGACTCTTTGCCATCCTGTGGACTGTGTGTGGCCCACCAGGCTTCTCCATTCGTTGGATTTCCCAGGTAAGAATACTGGGTCAGGTTGCCATTTCCTCTTCCATGGGATCTTCCTCAACCAGGAATCAAACCTGTGTGTCCTGTGACTCTTGCCTCCGCAGGAAGATTCTTTACCATTGAGACAAAAAGAATCATCTAATAAAGAAAATGTGAGAGTCATATTTGCCCAAGGACAGAAAGGTCCCTTGACTTCTACCAGTAAAACTAGAAATATTAGAACATAACAATTTGCTTATCACTATGGTAACTCATTGTATGTGTGCATCTTTGTGAGGTGTGTAAGTAGCAGTAATATAACTGTGAAGGTTTGAGAATCTTTTGTTGACATCCATGTATATAAGGAAAGAGAAACGTCACAAAAATAAGTCTAGCCAAAACCCTTTGAAATAAGGGACAAAAGAGACGTTGGATGAAACTGGAGTAAACAACCAGAGATGAACAACATATCAAGTTTCCTTTAATTTTTTTCCCTAGAGTGTCAGTTTAGTTTGGTGAAACAAATGGAAGTCTCTGAGAACTGTACCCTTTTACCATCTGTTAAGTATGTAACTTTGAGAAAGTCACTTAACTTCCAGGCCATCAGTCTTCCCATCTGAAGAAGAAGACATTAACCCCATGTCCTCATACTAATCTGTGAGTATTAAAGTTCTGAAGGGAGTGTTAGTCACATAGTAGTTATTCCATAAATACCACAATTCTTCAAAGTTACTCACTGTTTGTGGAAAGGCACAAAATGTCCTCAAAGATTCAGTTTCAGTTTGTCTTTTCTCCTTGAGATCATAGCCTCTGGCGCTCAGGTCCATGTACCTAGAAGGCCCTAAGTATTCTTTTTTAAGATTTTTTTTTTATGTGAACCATTCTTAAAGTCTTTATGGAATGTGTTACAATATCCTTTCTGTTTTATGCTTTTGTTTTTTGGCTACAAAGCATGTGGACCTTAGCCCCCAACCAGGGATCAAACCCGCACCCCGGGCACTGGAAGGCTAAGCCTTAGCCACTGGACCTGCAGGGAAGTCCCTCGAAGGCACTGAGTGTTACTTAAGCTGCAGGTTAAGAAATGTCCGGCCAGCTCAGTGCCCTCCCTGCTGTCAGGCTCAGCACACCCTCTCCAGTGGCTATCTGTCCTCCTCTGCCCTCTCTGCTCCATTGCGATTGTCCCGGGTTTTCCCTCTATGCAACTGCTGTCCAGACCAGCTGCACCCACTACATCTTCAGCAGTGGACCGAGGAGGGTATTAATCATATTTTTGAGGAGGACACTCTGCTATTTATCTCCCTGACACCTCCAGTGCTGGGTCACGGGGGCCTGCCCACAGTCCATTGACTGGTGAGATTACACATTACCCTGCTCCATTGCCTTTCCCTGCCCTCTCCATTGACTGCCTGTTCAACACTGGAGTTGTGTTTGTTCAATCAGACATAATTTATACCTTTTTTTATTCCTTCTGGAGAGTGCATGCTAATTTTTAGGGGAAGCGCAGCATTTTCTGTCAAAATTCAGTTAAACAACACTCACGGAGATGAAAGATGCTATAACTTCTTTTGTCACTCCTCCCCTCCTGCCAGCAGCTACCATGGGAGGTAAGGGGACATGTGGGCTTCCTCCAGCTGCTGCAGTCACTGAATGTATGATCAGGTTTCCAAGCTCCCATGATTTGTTATAAATGGTGACTAGATGTGCATTTATACATAGACTCTACTGCAAAGTTTAGAAGGTCCTTGCAGAGAAGTGGCCCATCTTTCACTCACTACTTTGTAATTTCTTTCACCCCATGTGCAATCTCTCATTACAAGTCCTGGTTGGTTTGCCTTGTGCATCTCTTAGCTTAATTTGCTTCTTATCTTCTCACTTCTTAACCCTCTTCCTTTAAAGTGCAGAGGAAGCAGGAGGGTAGCAGGCCTGCTTAGTGGCTGTAATAATCCAAATATGTAAATAGCATTAATAATTAAATGACTCACTGATCAGCTAATCAGTAAGCTTAGTAGTAAACTGGCTGCAGAGGGACAGAAGGCTCTGCCACTCACACCAAAGTGACTTGGTTCTTCATTTTCAAAAGCATTCTTCTCTGGAATGAACTTCCATTTCTGACATTAATAATTGGCTCAAAATCCACCTGATTATGCTAAATAAGCAAGTCAAAGAAAAGAAAGAAAAGATTCATTCAACAGTTCTCTGAATTGTTCATGCATTTATTAAGTAAGTAATTATGATGTCCCTACTGTGTGCCAAGCACTGGTCCAGCAGCTGAAATTTTGGTGGGGAGTTATAAACACACATT
Source organism: Redunca redunca (assembly GCA_006410935.1). Classification (NCBI taxonomy): domain Eukaryota; kingdom Metazoa; phylum Chordata; class Mammalia; order Artiodactyla; family Bovidae; genus Redunca; species Redunca redunca. The sequence continues at coordinate 99,963 of SJYQ01000066.1, forward strand.
ATTTTGTTTACTTAGTCATGGTAGAACAACACTATGGTTTTCAATCTTAGTATAAACCCAGAAATGCAAAACTACCAAACTGCCTCCTCATCTCATTGTTTAGTTTCTATGCTGAACTTCAGGATGTGGAAACTTCCACCATAAGGTTAGGGCTAAGTAGCAGTAACAATAGTTCAATAGAAAGAGTACTGCATTGGGGGTCTGATCGAATCATACTGGAATCCTGACTCTCTTCATATTAGGAATGGGTTTTGTTTCCCTAACCTCCTCAAACCTCAGTTTTCCATTCTAAAAAGTAGAGATAATACTAAGTTAGTGGATTGTAGCAAGTGCCAATTAAGTACTTAAAGAACTGTTTAGTTGCTAAGCTGTGCCTGACTCTTTGGGACCCCGTGGACTATAGCTCAACAGATTGCTCTATCACGGGATTTCCCAGGCAAGAATACTGGAGTGGGTTGCCATTTCCTTCTCCATGAAATCTTCCCAATCCAGGGATTGAAACCACATCTCCTGCATTAACAGGTGGATTCTTTAACACTGAGCCGCCTGAGAGACCTTTTTCCTGTAAATAAATGTATCCCCAATGTTTCCCCAATTTGGCTGACCATGAGAGAGTTGCAAATTCTACAAAAAACATTTTTAGCTTCTTTCTGAAGGATTATTTCAGTAAAAATCCATATCCATTCAGAAATAGGAGAAAAAGATACATTATAATTTAAAAGAATATTACACTTAAAGACAGTCTATTAACAACAGAAGTTCCTGCTGAGACTTAATGAGAGATAGCTTCATGTATATAAAAGTTAGTGAACTAAATGAGGGTACATATTTCACTATGTACAATTGCGGATGGATTCCATGAACATCAGGCTTAAAGAGTCATGCATGTAGAACACATCCAATCTTCATTTATTTGGTCATTATAACTTTTATTTGTGAGTGGAAACAGACCTAGATATCCTCAAAAACATTGGATTAAACATATACTGTCAAACATGTCCATTTTACAGAAAATTGGGGGAAATGTGGGCTTCCCTGGTGACTCAGACGGTAAAGAATTTGCCTGCAGTACAGGAGACCCAGGTTCAATCCCTTGGTTGGGAAGATCCCCTGGAGAAGGAAATGGCCACCCACTCCAGTATTCTAGCTTAGGAAATCCTGGGGACAGAGGAGCCTGGCAGGCTACAGTCCTTAGGGTTGCAAAAAGTCGGACACGACTGAAGGGACTTAGCACTCACGCACCATATCATGTAAAAGTACTAAACAAATTTTAACTTAGTCTGTGCTGTGCCTGTTTTCTCCATATTGCAGCATCTTGAGGGTCCTGCTAGGGAAACTGGCTCTTTGTGCCCTGCAGGCCCCTCTGAGCATCAGCCACAGTTTCCTCCATCATTTCCTGATCAACACTTCTCAGTGCTTTCAGATTCTATAAGTGTGCTGAAATTGTCTTCTGATGGCCCAATCCAAATCTACATTTTATGTGTTACAACATAGCTGTGCACGCATACCTATAGATCACTAGGTTTATCACTGTCTATCATTATCAAGATCCCACAAGGAGGGATTAGATAAGATTGAATGCAAATTCTTGAATCAAAATCTACCCATCTGAATCTGGATCTTCATATATATAAAAGTCTACACTATCCTTGATTTTCTACCAAATAATCAGCTATAATTGTTCTGATGTGTGTGGTTCTCCAGGAAAATGATCAGTTTAGTGGAAGGTAAAGTAATGGAATTACATTCAGTTCAGCTCAGTTCAGTCACTCAGTCATGTCCGACTCTTTGCGACCTCATAAATCGCAGCACCCCAGGCCTCCCTGTCCATCACCAACTCCTGAAGATCACTCAAACTCATGTCCATCGAGTCACTGATGCCATCCAGCCATCTCATCCTTTGTTGTCCCCTTCTCCTTCTGCCCCCAATCCCTCCCAACATCAGAGTCTTTTCCAGTGGGTCAGCTCTTCGCATGAGGTGGCCAAAGTACTGGAGTTTCAGCTTTAGCATCAGTCCTTCCAATGAACACCCAGGACTGAGTTCCTTTAGGATGGACTGGTTGGATCTCCTTGCAGTCCAAGGGACTCTCAGGAGTCTTCTCCAACCTCACAGTTCAAAAGCATCAATTCTTTGGTGCTCAGCTTTCTTCACAGTCCAACTCCCACATCCATACATGACCACTGGAAAAACCATAGCCTTGACTAGATGGACCTTTGTTGGAAAGTAATGTCTCTGCTTTTTAATATCATGTCTAGGTTGGTCATAACTTTCCTTCCAAGGAGTAAGCATCTTTTAATTTCATGGCTGCAGTCACCATCTGCAGTGATTTTGGAGCCCCCCAAAATAAAATCTGACACTGTTTCCACTCTTTCCCCACCTATTTGCCATGAAGTGATGGAACCAGATGATCTTCGTTTTCTGAATGTTGAGCTTTAAGCCAACTTTTTCACTCTCCTCTTTCACTTTCATCAAGAGGCTTTTTAGCTTCTCTTCATTTTCAGCCATAAGGGTGGTGTCATCTGCATATCTGAGGTTATTGATATTTCCCCCGGCAATCTTGATTCTAGCTTGTGCTTCTTCCAGCCCAGCGTTTCTCATGATGTACTCTGCATAGAAGTTAAATAAGCAGGGTGATAATATACAGCCTTGACGTACTCCTTTTCCTATTTGGAACCAGTCTGTTGTTTGATGTCCAGTTTTAACTATTGCTTCCTGACCTGCATACAAATTTCTCAAGAGGCAGGTCAGGTGGTCTGGTATTCCCATCTCTTTCAGAATTTTCCACAGTTTATTATGATCCACACAGTCAAAGGCTTTGGCCTAGTCAATAAAGCAGAAATAGATGTTTTTCTGAAACTGTTGCTTTTTCGATGATCCAGTGGGTGTTGGCAATTTGATCTCTGGATCTTCTGCCTTTTCTAAAACCAGCTTGAACATCTGAAAGTTCCCAGTTCACCTGAAGCCTGTCTGAAGCCTGTCTTGGAGAATTTTGAGCGTTACTTTACTAGCGTGTGAGATGAGTGCAATTGTGCGGTAGTTTGAGCATTCTTGGGCATTGCCTTTCTTTGGGATTGGAATGAAAACTAACCTTTTCCAGTCCTGTGGCCACTGCTGAGTTTTCCAAATTTGTGGCATATTTAGTGCAGCATTTTCACAGCATCATCTTTCAGGATTTGAAAGAACTCAACTGGAATTCCATCACCTCCACTAGCTTTGTTCATAGTGATGCTTTCTACGGGCCACTTGACTTCACATTCCAGGATATCTGGCTCTTTGTGAGTGATCACACCCTCATGATTATCTGGGTCATGAAGATTTTTTTTGTACAGTTCTTCTGTGTATTCTTGCCACTTCTTCTTAATATCTTCTGCTTCTGTTAGGTCCAGACCATTTCTGTCCTTTATCGAGCCCATCTTTGCATGAAATGTTCCCTTGGTATCTCTAATTTTCTTGAAGAGATCTCTAGTCTTTCCCATTCTATTGTTTTCCTCTATTTCTTTGCATTGATTGCTGAGGAAGGCTTTCTTATCTCTCCTTGCTATTCTTTGGAACTCTGCATTCAAATGGGAATATCTTTCCTTTTCTCCTTTGCTTTTCACCTCTCTTCTTTTCACAGCTATTTGTAAGGCCTCCTCAGACAGCCATTGTGCTCTTTGCCTTTCTTTTCCATGGGGATGGTCTTGATCCCTGTCTCCTGTACAATGTCACGAACCTCATTCCATAGTTCATCAGGCACTCTATCTATCGGATCTAGGCCCTTAAATCTGTGTCTCACTTCCACTGTATAATCATAAGGGATTTGATTTAGGTCATACCTGAATAGTCTAGTGGTTTTCCCTACTTTCTTCAATTTAAGTCTGAATTTGGCAATAAGGAGTTCATGATCTGAGCCACAGTCAGCTCCCAGTCTTGTTTTGTGACTACAAAGAGCTTTTCCATCTTTGGCTGCAAAGAATATAATCAATCTGATTTCGGTGCTGACCATCTCGTGAGGTCCTTGTTTAGAGTCTTCTCTTGTGTTGCTGGAAGAGGGTGTTTGCTATGACCAGTGCGTTCTCTTGGCAAAACTCTATTAGCCTTTGCCTTGCTTCATTCTGTATTCCAAGAGCAAATTTGCCTGCTACTCCAGGTGTTTCTTGACTTCCTACACTTGCATTCCATTCCCTTATAATGAAAAGGACATCTTTTTTGGATGTTAGTTTTAAAAGGTCTTGTCGGTCTTCATAGAACTGTTCAACTTCAGCTTCTTCAGTGTTACTGTTTGGGGCATAGGCTTGGAATATAGTGATATTGAATGGTTTGCCTTGGAAACGAACAAAGATCATTCTGTCATTCTTGAGATTGCATCCAAGTACTGCATTTCAGACTCTTTTGTTGACCATGATGGCTACTCCATTTCTTCTAAGGGATTCCTGCCCACAGTAGTAGATATAATGGTCATCTAAGTTAAATTCACCCATTCCAGTCCATTTTAGTTCGTTGATTGCTAGAATGTTGACGTTCATTCTTGCCATCTCCTCTTTGACCACTTCCAATTTGCCTTGATTCCTGGACCTAACATTCCAGCTTCCTATGCAATATTGCGCTTTAAAGCATCGGACCTTGCTTCTATCACCAATCACATCCACAACTGTGTATTGTTTTTGCTTTGGCTCCATCCCTTTATTCCTTCTGGAGTTATTTCTCCACTGATCTGCAGTAGCATATTGAGCATCTACCAACCTGGGGAGTTCCTCTTTCAGTATCCTATCATTTTCCCTTTCATACTGTTCATGGGGTTCTCAAGGCAAGAATACCAAAGTGGTTTGCCAATCCCTTCTCCAGGGAGCACATTCTGTCAGACATCTCCACCAGAATCACTTTGGCTCTGCTTAAATCCTGGCTCCATTCCTTGCTGTGCGATTTTGATGAGCTTCAGTTTTCTTATGTATAAAATACATACATATACACACACACATACATATATGTACATATAAAATACACACATACATGTACATGCATTTATATTTTATATGTATATGTACATATCAGTTCTGCTTTTCTTCGTGCTCGTGAGGACTGAATGATGACATATAAAAGTGTCCAGTGGTAGTCGATATTAAAACTGCTGCTCTCTGTTTCTTCCTTCTTCCCTTCCTTCCTTCCTCCTTTCCTTCTTTTCTTTTGCTTTGCCCATGTTATTATAGTTAAACAACACTGTATACTGGAAAGAATACGGGATTTGGAAAAGGAAAAAAATGTGTTTAAATGTTAGACTCCCAATTACTTTGGACAAATTGTTTGACATTCTGGCTCTTAGTTGTCTTACCTCTGATATGCTTGTAATTAAAAATCAAATTTGCTGATAGTGTGACACGTGCCATGTTTTCAGTGGGAAATCAATAGGTTTGTATCTATTTTCCTTCTGTATTTCTCAAGAGCAAATGTGGACAAGGATTCCACTGCCATCTTATTTCTTGGTGCCCTGGTTAAATAATCAAATATTTAAAAGCACAGGTTCACAAGCTCATGTAAGAGGGATAGAGTGTTATGAGAGCTTCTTCTGCATTGTTTCCTTAGAGGTTTTGGTGGATGGAGGAACATAAAGGGCTGAGGGCCCTGCTGCACCGCGCAATTGTAACGGTAAGAGCTACTGCTCTCCTCTGGTCTCTGAGGGTTATTTGCGTGTCTGATACTCTTCCCACAGCTGTCCATCCTTTCCCCTTTCCCTTTTCCTGAATACCTTTGGCCACCAAGTGTAGCTCTATAGGGACCTCTCAGATACCCCCAAATCTGTTTCCTTTTGCATCTTTTAATTCAAACTTTCAAGAAAACAAATCTGATTGACATTGCTCATCACCTCTAGTAAAGAACTCATATCCTGGGCTTTTTCCAGCTTATTAGCAAGATTCCTCTTCAAACCTGTGAACTTATCAGTGGCCATCCACTTGCAAAGAGCAGCCCAGAAGATTCTCTCTTTAGGAGTGAATCTGGCAGTTTAAACCATAAATAAAAGCTAAGCTCAACAGACAAACTGATACAAACAGCACCTGATATTTTCTGGATATTTCTTACTAATGAATCAAATTGGTTTTCATTCTGTGTTGTCACTTTAAAAAGATCTCATATAGGTGGTATTACGGTAAATAGAGGAGAGGGAAAAAGAGAGGACAAAGATTTTTTAATTACTCCATTGTAATCCCCAAGAAAATCTTTTTACAGTGTCCCATTATTTTCTTTGGAACACCAGCAGATTCTCTGCCAATTAATTTTAGTTTAGAAAAAAATTGTCTAGCCTATATTGCAGAAAATTTCTCTGTGGCAGAGATAACATCTAAACAACTCAGTGAGGCTTTTCCTCTCTAATTGTTGTAAGGTGTTGAACTTAACAAAAGAGCTTGACAGAGGTGAGAAGATACCCATGTCAGGATGCTCTGGGGGTATCTATGTGGTCAAAGCAATCTCTAGGGAGGTTGGAAGGTCACTGCCACCCTCATTAGGGACCTTCAGCTACCAGAGCAAGGCTTGGGCCATGGATTTCCCAGATGGAAGCAGAATCTCAAAAGACATATTACAAAGGAGGGGAGAAGACCCAAGAAGGCAGTAGGGATATTTGAAGAAACAGAATAATTAAAGCCTTCTATGAAGTGAGGAGTTATCCTCTGGTCCAGTTGAAAGTAGAGATTTCAACCCTCCTCCTAATCTCCCTGATTTAGCAGGTGGATCCAAAAGGGTGAGGTTTTCAGGTGCTTTGAGTTACCAGCATCATTCAAAAAATATCCACATTTAAGGAAGATATTTCCTCTAGTGGGTTTCTCAGTAGATTTCTCTTATCTATGGACATAATGAATAGGAACTACAAACAGACTGGGGAAAAAATAGCCCTTTATGTTAAAGATCTTAGGTTTTCAGTAGGAAATAAATAGGAGGAACAATAACATTTTCATTAGCATAATGAGAATTTGCTTGACTTAATTCAAAACTACTATGATCAGACTCCCCTGGAGTGTGTAAAGCTTTGTGTAAGGGACCTTTATTAGTCCCTCATCAATGTTTGGCTATCATGTTTCTTAAATAAATGGCATTTTCTTTTCATCAGTTTTTAAAATTGGAGGTCAGAGATTGCCTGGCTCTGGTGAGTATCAAGTCAGGGGTAAAAAAATGGCCTTAGAGTGTTTCTACCACTTAGTTCAATAATAATCCTTTCTCTTAGAAGGTTTTCAGTTCCAGAATTATGCACTGTGATCATAGGCCAAATGTCTGGGTCTTCAATTTTTAGAGTAGGTACGTGGTACTACAGCAGAGCATTGATAACTTTATCCAGTGTGTGTGTGTTTGTGACAGTATCTGCAGCTACAATTAAAATGTCATTGCACATCCAGTGCTTCTGCTTGTCCAGGGCACTGGGTTCAGGGTTCTAAAGAGGCAATAGAAAGGAAGATTAGCACAAAATCTTTTACTTAACCCACTTGATTTGCAACATTTTATATAGGGAACTGGAGTAAACCTACTTTCCTAAGAATGACTGTGTCTTCCTAAGGAAGACTTAGCAGTGTGAAGTTGTGAGGCTACACTGAGGGATGCAGTTTCAAAAGCAGCACCTGAGATTTTATTCAAGTAAAGCTTACATAAAACTGATAAACAGGACTGGCTACATAATTGGTAGAGCCCAGCACAAAATGACAAGACAGAGCTTGTTATTCAAAAAACAATAAGAATTTCAAGATGGTGACAGCAGAACATTAGGCTGGTCCTAGGCTCTTTATGAACGTGGGACCCTGTGCTATTGCCCTGCTTCTAACACATCTATGAATTCATTAAATGGGGTCATTTATCCCTAGTGTTTTCTGAAGACCCAACTAAGGTTGGCTATAAAATTGGTTGATAAAAACTAGTCGACTGATTTGCCTCTTTTTTTTGCTTTTGTTTGTGCATGTATGGTCGCTATATCCAACTCTGTGCTACTCATGGACTGTAGGAGTAGCCCGCCAGGCTCCTCTGTCCATGAGATTTCCCAGGCAAGAATACTGGAGCGGGTTTCCATTTCCTACTCCAGGGGAACTTCCCAACCCAGGGATTGAACCCAGTCTCCTGTATCTCCTGCATTGGTCTGCAGATTATTTACCACACTTTTAAAATTTCAGAAATAAGTAGACCCTACACTACTGTCTCTTGGCACACCCCAGATACTAGACAAAGGCCTGTTGTATGTGAGCAATGCCAATGGCATTGTGCACTCTTTCCTTTATGAGTGACTGTACTGATTCCCTACTGTAGGTGTAGCATCCCAGGTTACAGTGACCACCCAGTTTGCCAGGAAGCAGTGGAGGCACTTTGTTGAACAGTCATTTACTCATTCAGTTCAAGGAGAGCAGGAAGCACTCTACATGCATATCACTGAATCAAAGCTGGACCATCCCAAGGCAAGCTCATTGCAGATACAAATGCAAATGGTTTTCTCATATAGGAGCAATAAGCAATAAAAATATTTACCACATAGGTTTTTGAATAGTCCTCAAGAGCTAATCCTTGGAAAGGATTAAACACAGTCAATCATATAATACGGGCTTAGTGAATGTCAGCTCTTAAAATTTTAAAGCAATATCTAGTTTCATTTACATATCCATTAAAAATTCAGAGGAGAATGTCAAAATGGCATCAATGACCATGATTTTTGTTTGGATTATTCTGTTCCAATTGAAAAGTCCTGGAACAAAAGGTAATCATTTGCTTGTTTGGGAGTTTGACCGTTCTGAGGCTCTGGGAAATTGAGATAATTTTCACGACTATGACTGTCAGGTAGAAAGGGGCACTTTTTAAAATAGACATTTACATTTAAAAGTTTCAGATTTACAGAAAAATTGTGAAAACAGTAAAGGAAGTGCTTACATACTATACACCCAATTTCCTCTACTATTAAAATCTTAAATTACTATATCCACATTGTCGAAATTAGTGAATCAATGTTGACAAATTATTACTAACTAGATTAATTAACCAAATGTAGTCTACAGTTTATCCAGATTTCCTAAGTTTTTCTACTGTGCTGCTTTTTTTGTCTTTTCTCTTTTCTCCACTTCTTTTTATTTATTTATTTTTAATTGGAGGATAATTCTTTACAATACTGTGTTGTACTTTCTGCCATACATCAACATGAGTTGGCCGTAGGTATACATATGTCCCCTCCCTCGTGACTCTCTCTCCCATCTCCCACCCCATCCCACCCCTATAGTTTGACATATAGCACTGGGTTTGAGCTTCCTGCATCATAGAGCAAATTCCCACTGGCTATCTATTTCACACATGGTAATGTATATGTTTTAATGTTACTCTCTCAATTCATCTAGCCCTCTCGTTCTCCCACTGTGTCCATCTCCATTGCTGCCCGGCAAATAGGTTCATCAGTAACCAAGAGTTTCAGATTTCAGAAAAAGTGTATAACACAACAGCATTGCTGAGTATAAGGTTCCTGCTTGTCTATAGGCAGGGAAATCATCTAACATGGAATGTAGCATATAGAAGGCACTCAATGAATGTTTGGTGAAGGCAATGGCACCCCACTCCAGTACTCTTGCCTGTAGAATCCCATGGACGGAGGAGACTGGTAGGCTGCAGTTCATGCGGTTGTAAAGAGTCAGCAACGACTGAATGACTTCACTTTCACTTTCATACATTGGAGAAGGAAATGGCAAGTCACTCCAGTGTTCTTGACTGGAGAATCCCATGGACAGAGGAGCCTGGTGGGCTGCCATCTATGGGGTCGAACAGAGTCGGACATGACTAAAGCGACTTAGCAGCAGCAGCAGCAGCAGCAGCAACGGATGTTTAATGGCCCATGAGGGAGAAGTGGCCAGGAGTGTCACTATCTGGAGAACTTTGCAATTAACTTTTATATTCATTTGACGTAATTATAACACAGTTTTCCAAACACTGGTCTAGGTATTGACATTTAGTATTCATTAAATCCTCATAATAATCAGCATAGGTAAGAAGTATTATTGTTTTTATTTTACAGATAAGGAAACTAAGACATAGAGAGGTTACATAAGTCACCCAAGGAAACCTGATAAGCAGTTAGGATTTAAACCCAGGCAATCTGACCCCAGAGTTCAACCTCTTAAACACTGTAATATCCCCACTGCTCTTGTTGAAGTCAGGAATACCTGGCCTGAACGGATCTCTCTTGGAGAGACTCCAAATCTTTATTAGAAAGATTTGGAAAGACTCTTAAATATTAAGAGATGCCCTCTTTAGGAGTGTGCACTCTACTGCACAAAAGACACGAACACAGAATTAAGATTTGGATTTTTTGTAAGTGCTATGCTCCCTCAACTACTGAAAATCGTTTAGATAAAATATGTCTACATGAAGCATTTATCAAGGTTTCCTGATTGAAGCCTAGGCTTCTATCTTCTTTTAAAAGCCCCATTAGTGGTGCCCAGTGGATAAATCTGATTGGAATCTGACAAACTTGAGATCAGGTAAGCCTTAAAAAATTAGGAAAGATTCATAAGTGCTGGGAGCCAGCACGAGAAGTCCCGCCCGTGGCAAAGGTCATGAGGTTAAGGGGTCCGGCAGGCAAAGGTGAGTCCGGCCTTAAGGGAGCCTTGCTGAATCTGCTCGTGCATCTGCCCCCAAACCAGACTCTGCCTGCCTTACTGCGTTGTACTTTTCACCTACTTTTCTGACATTAATAGGGTGCTATCCCCCCATCACCTTTTTCTGGGAAAGGTTAATTTAGAACTTTTTAATAAGTCTCCTGGGCATAATAACAGTGTTTCAATCCAAAAACCCCTCTGATGGCTTTCTAGCCTGCCTACAGGACTCTTACAGCTGCGCATGTGATTGTTTGCAGCCTTCTGACCCGCAAGAGGCACAGGAAGCTCAAAACGTCCTAGGAATGTAGGGGCTGTCGAGGAGTCAAAATCATTAGAATAGGACTGATTAAAGGCTTCATTGTTGAGCCAATACTTGCTGTCAAATTTTCATATCTTTTATTTGTTGATATAGTTGGTATATAGAAAAAAAAAAAAATAGCAACATAGATCTTTGAGTTAAGTACCTTCTTTGTTATAACCCACTGCACCTTTGTTCTATAGGGATGTAACTTTAGTGCTTTGAGGGTGATGCAGATTAAAGAAAAACACTTCAGGGGAAATGAGATTAACATCCATTAAGGAAGAGAGCCATAAAGTGTTAACAGGCCTCTTGGCCAGAAGATAATGTAAATCATCTGAGACCTTTTGTATACAAAAAGATATACAGAAAGGGTCAGGACTGCTGCCCCTGCACGACTCTGTATCTTCCATTATGTAAAACTTAGGGTATATAAACACCTTTTGAAAATAAAGTTAGGGGGTTTTTGCACATGCTTGGCCCCCTGCATGTTGACTTTTTCTCTCTCTTTCTCCCTCTCCCACCCTCTCCTTTTCAGGCTGATCCCTTGGAATGTGGAGGCTCACCGAGTCTACTTATTTGCCCTGGCTTCTAAGACCCATGCAAGAGGGAGCCCAAGACAGGGCATCCTCCACTACTCAAGTGGGCGCTGGTGGCCTAACATAGACGGTGCAAGTTCCTTGTCTTGGAAATTTATTAGCTTTCCGTGTAAACAAAGGAATATCAGCCTCTTTTCTTCACTAATTTTCCTACTACACTATCTTTTCCTAATCTTTCTTATATTTCTAATAAATAAGTTTTTCCTCACCAACTCTGTCCCCCCTTCAAATTACCCTGGATCCACCGGGACTGGACCCCAGCACATAAGAAAAAAAATTACTTAAAAATATGATTTTAATTCATATGAATTTAAAAGTATTCAGCACTTTTTAGTTCAAACTTCTGCTTATAGGAATGCCACATTAATTTTGTGAAGACATAGAAACGTGTTTCATACATTTTGGACCACACTGTTCCTATATACATGTTGGATAAAACTTTGGCCACAAATTTATATTTATTAATATTTTTTCAGGAAAACACACATTCAAATATCAAATAGTAAAAGTTTTTTCTAGGCCTTCTTTCTTATAATTCAGTAATTCTACAAATAATCAGAGTATGAAGCACATATTATCCACATACCATACACACACACACACACATCCATTAAATATATCATGTGTATGTACATATATGGTAGCAACATTCAACTCCAAATTGCCTTGACTCTAGGCAATAATACTTATATTTCCCTCCACAGTGTTGGCAGCTTCTATATATATTAGCACATTTTGGTATCCCCTTTCTTCAGCTTTATGGGTCAATCAAGTTGTGTAAAATCCTAATCAGAAATTTACTCATCCTTTTCAAGCTTGTGAAGCTCAAATATAAGTATAAATATTGATACTTACCTATCCTATTTGAAGAATGTATTTTCATTTCAAACATGGACTTGCCATTATCATTCAATCACACAATAACTTTCAAGTACTCACCAGATGGTGCAGTGGTAAAGAATCTGCCTGCCAGTGTAGGAGATGCAAGAAATGTGTGTTTGATCCCTGGGTCACTTATGGAATAGAAAATGGCAACCTACTCCATTATCCTTGCCTGGATTATTTCATGTACAGAGGAACCTGGCAGGCTAGAGTCCACAGCATCACAAAGAGTTGGACATGACTGAGCAACTGAGCATGTCAAGTGACAAATTTTGACAATGAATTTATAAAAAAAAAGTCTTAGTCTTCAGATCTATGCATATAATTGTGTGTAGTTTGAAATATCATACAAGTCTCTTTCTTTTTTATTTATATATATTTTAAATTGTATTTATTCAAAGTGTACAACATAATGCTTTGATATAAGTATAAAAAGCCACTACAGTCAAGCTAATTAACATATCATCTGCTTACATAGTTACAATTTTTGTATGTGACAAGTGCACTTGAAATCTACTCTCATAGCATATTTCCGGTGTCCATTGAACATAATATTATTAAGTATAGTCATTATGTGGTGTATTAGCTCTCTAGACATTCATCCTACTTAAGTGTAACTTTGTACCTTTGACCAGCACCTCTCCATTTCTCCTACCCATCCCCCAGGTTCTTGTAACCACCATTCTACTCTCTGCTTCTATGAATTGAGTTATTGTGTTTTTAGATTCCACATGTAAGTGAGATAGTATAATATTTGTCTTTCAAGCAGTAAGTAAAATGTCCTCAAGCCTCATCTACATTGTCACAAAAGATAGGGTTTCCTTCCTTCTCAAGACTGGAAAATATTCCATTTCAAAAATATATGATGAAATATGTAATATAATAGAATTATAATGTAATATATCTCCTCTTTATCCATTCTACTTCTTTATCCATCAACAGACACATGCACTGTTTACATATCTTGGCTATTGGGAATAATATTGCAATGAATGTGGAAGTACAGATATCCCTTTT